>JAJONZ010008599.1:0-94799 GCA_029582445.1 Solanum paucissectum
AACAGAAGTCAGATTTTTGGGACATTTGATTTGTCAAGGAAAAATTACTCCTATACAGCGATCTATTGAATTCGCGTCAAAATTCCCTGATATTATTACAGATAGAACGCAATTACAGCGATTTCTGGGAAGTTTAAATTACATTTCTCCGTTCTACAAGAATTTGTCTCGCGATTTAGCCCAGTTATACGACAGGCTAAAAAAGGATCACAAAAAACCTTGGACTAATAGTCTCACAGATCTTGTAAAAACTATTAAAGATAGAGTTAAATCATTGCCTTGCTTAACCCTGGCTAATCCTGCATGGCCAAAGATTGTGGAGACAGATGCGTCCAATATGGGTTATGGTGGAATATTAAAACAAATTAATCCGCATGATAAAAATGAATATCTTATTCGATTTCATTCAGGAAAATGGAGCGATGCTCAGAAAAAATATGCGACGGTAGCTCATGAAATGTTAACTATCGTTAAGTACGTATTAAAATTTCAAGATGATTTATATAATAAAAAATTCTTGATAAAAACTGATGCTCAGTCAGTCAAGTATATGTTTGATGGAAATGGTACAATTACGATAGACTCACTCATCTAGAATAGACTCCTTAGCAGGTGTAGAAACACAAAATGGCTCACAAAGTTTCTCAGGAAGAACATCAAAATTCATTGCAACATAAGGAGTCACAAAAGATAAAGCTTGCTCCTGGGTCTAGCAAAGCATAAACATCAACAGTAAAAACTTTGGTCATACTAGTGAAAACATCTGGAGAATTCTCTTGCTCTTGACGACTAGTGACCGCAAAAAGGTGGTTTGCTCCTCCGCTAGTACCTGAAGATCTCCTCTACGTGCAGCCCTGTCTGGTGGAGCAATTGAAGAAGACTGGGATCGATTGCCTCTATTTCAATTGCCCTGCCTGTTCTTAGGACACTCTTTCATGAAGTGACCCTCTTGACCATACATGAAACAACCAGTGGAGCCATCGTGACATGCACCTGGGTGATTTCTACCACACTTAGCACTTGCAGGAGCCCAATTATCTCCTTGTGCCATACTACCTTGAGACTCAGTAGGTCTAGCTCTGAAATTCTCCAACTTCTGAATAGTATAATCACATTTTTTTCCTTGGTGCAGGTGCACTAGCAGATGATGGAGTAGGTCCCTTAAGTTTCTGTTGGAAAGAAGACAAGTTCTGTCACGACCCGAGTCTAGACCTCGGATGCGACCCAGTGTAGTAGACCCCGAAGGGGTCTTATACAAGCCTAATAGAATTCATAACATAAGATACTTGAAAATAGTGCGAAATTAAAACTTTTCTTTATAAAAGCAACAGTCGAAAACATATCATTTAAAAACAAGCGGAAGTCTATGTCTCACATGGACATCTTAGACAAAACATTGAACAAGAGTAGGGACACGACCCCTTTACAATAGAAAGATAAAATAGTCTATTACATGAAAAGAAAATGAAAACATTAAGAGTCCTTGTCCTCGATCTATGAGGACATACCAAAAGATGTCTTGGAAGAAGTCTAATCCGAGCTCCAACTAGAAAGAGAGTCACTCAGTTACCACAACCTACACTAGTAGTAAAACATGAAGAAATATGGGTTAGCACAATTAAATACTAAGTATGATAGCCATGCAAAAGCATGCTTAAAATGGACATTTTGTTATAAAGTCATGCTTTTATGCCATTTTGATAAAACTTCATGAACATAATAATAAAGGCATAATATTCAAACACAACCAATATACAAGTCACTATTCATTTTAGAACATACTCCACATATAAACCATTTCCTTTACCCTAACCCTTCACCTCAAGTAACCCTTAAGCAACACTTTGTGCAATGTATGGATAGCGTCCCATACCACCATCCACACCAAAGTAGTACCTTAAGTTCACCAAAGGTGAACTCACCATACAACCTTTCCATCCTTACACAATAGTCATACATAAGAGACATAAACATTACATAAGGAATAATCATCACATAAGGACCATCACCTAAGACAACTCTAATTCACACTTGTGCAATGTGAAAGTAGCATCCCATACTACGACTCACACTAAGTACTCCTTTGAAGTCACCATAGACTAGGCATATTCACACTCAACAAGTCATAACAAGGCAGTAACTCATAAATACAATCAAAGTATAGCATGCATTCTTACATTACACATATAGGAATTTAAGTCACCCATTCATTAACTTCATTAAGAACACATTTTATTCATTAAACATAAGGTCAACACCTTCATTAACATGATCATAAGAGTCCATTCATTTCATTAACATTATAAGGAACGCACCATGACCCCTGTCAAAGCCTACTTGTGCAATGCATAGGTGGCATCCCATTCCACCACCCACACTAAGTATTGCATCCTTGAGACGCCATAGTTCATTAGTTGTGGGGGAAAGCCTTAACCAACATAGACCATGGGAGCTTGACATGGAATCCTGGTGTCACCCTCACCAGATAAAGGGATTCCTACTTGCCTAAGGTAGGACCATAGTTTTTATAGCTTAAGTGGATCCACTAGCTAGACCTATGTGGGCACATAGTTTATGGGATAGGGATATTACTACTAGATACCCCGCCTCAACTAACGTATGAGTATCCATCTCAAGAGATTTCTACTAAGTGCCCCGCTTCAACTAACGTATGAGCACCCATCTCAATCCATATCCACTCGGTGCTTAGCATTATTCCCCATGGAGTAGATGACATTCATTACATTAGTCCATTATGGGATAAGAGATTGCTACTAGATACCCCGCCCCAACTAACGTATGAGTATCCATCTCAAACCCAACATTCATTCATTGGAAAGCTCATATATTCAAAGATGAGAATAGCCTTTCACCTAGGAATCTCCTATTGTGAGAAAGTCCTTTCAAAACATGTATTTTCATTCATTATAGTACAATTGATAATAACCTTTCAATAAGTACTTCATCATTAACATAATCATAGAACTTAATTCATTAGTCATTCGTGAGTGTGTGTGAGTATGTGAGAAATAGCCTTTCACATATAGCATCATCATTCATACAATTTCCTTCTAAACATAATCATAGTACATTCATAGTAATCACACACATATAATTCTCATCATATTTACATTAATCATTCATACTTTGCCTTTCAAGTCCATGATCACAATATACAAAGTAAGTAAACACCTCCATCTTTCAAATGGATCAATAGCTCAAACATAATTCTACTTCAACATGTAATTGAGCATAACTTGCCCTTCTCAAGGCCATGAACCAACATCAACCCACAAATCTAATATAATATAATAGACAAGTAAATTGACATGATCCACCAATTAATAAATTATAAACATAAGCAATTCAACATACTCCCATAGTCAATCCATTCCCAATCATAATTCACAATTTAAGAAATTGCGGGAAAATATGGGTTCTAGGAAGAAATCATCTTAACTCACCTTTAAATCCACAATTCAATGCAATAATGCCTTTAGAAATCGTTTTGAATTGAACCCATGCATAGATTGAAAACTGGGTTTTTGGGTAAACTTTTGAGATTTGAAATCACCTTTGAATTGGCTGCTTGAATGGAAAATTAGACAAGGATGAAGACTACCATACCTATTAGAGAAGAAATCCACTAAAATCCTTTGAAAAACTTGAAATCTTGACCTTGGAAGCTTAAAGTCTTCACTTCCAATGGAGGTTTCTAGAGAGAGATATTTTGGAGGGATAGGGAAGTTTGTATTTGGGGTTTTGAAATAATGGAACGTAAAATAGATTTTAACACTTCTAATACTCTTAAAATACCATAAATAACTTAAAATAACCGTCCCTCAACTAAAATAGACTTGGGATTCACCCCACCAAGGCCGAACCACTTGACAGATTGCAGGTCCAAACGACGGACCACCATCCATGGACCGTGGATTGGGTCACGGACCGTCCTGTATGGTCATGGTTCGTGACTGCAAGGTGGTTTTGGGGGCCATGACCTCGTAGGTCATCCACGGTGCAAGGTGGTTTTTGGGGCCATGACCTACGGAGGCCATCCACGTGGCATGGATGGACCTACGAGGCGGGATCCCCTTCCGTAGATCACTATATTTTTGGCAACTTACAAGTTTCTTTCGGTTCTTGGGGGTTAAGCTTAGGGTCCTCCTCAAGGACACCTAGGGTGGTCCATGGGGAGCCGTACCTTGACGTTTAACCCCTAAACGCCTCAACCATAGCTCGGGACAACATCTTACACCCTCAAACCTCACAATAACTCAAACACACACGCGTTAGGATCTAGTTTCACTTCTTCGTTTTTAGGGTCGTTACATTATCTCCCACTTAGGAACATTCATCCTCGAATGACGCTTAAAACACATTAAGGGGTTAAGGACTCAAAATAAGCAGCCCATCATGCATGCAACATTATAAACAATGAACAAAACTAGGAGGAAACCTCAACTCCACATCAAACAAACTCCATGCAATTCAAGAAAGTAGGAACTACATCTACAAACTCATTATGCATCAAAACTTAAACATTTCTCATTTCATTAGAGGCATTACCTTCTACAACTCAAATCATGCTCATCATAACATCATTAATCAAATTATGCAATTACTCTCAAAATCACATTTAGGCATGTTCAACAATTCACCTTATGAAGCATATATACAACTCATACTAAATGCAATCAATTATGAGGAACATAAATCATGAAAACTCATTTTCTCATTGAAACAAGAATTCAACTAGAACATGCATAACATAAGGAGACCATGGAAACTCATAACCATACATGACTCCAAAACATGAAACAAGCTACAAGGAACTCTTAATGTCAAGCTTAAATAGGAATAGAAGGAAAGAGAATAGGATATCAACACTCTCAATAACCTTACTATTCAACTCACTATCCCCCACTTAGGAGAAAACCCAACTAAGGCTAACATGAAAAAAACATATGAATCTCAACAAGACATTCACACTATAAGAAACTATCAACTTACTGGTACCTTTATCCGGATTAGCTCCTTTGTCCTTGTTAGCTTGAAGCATATAGAAACGATTCTTCCTTGGAGCATTAGCATCCGGGCCATCAAGAGAAGCTTGGTTGGCCTCTTTCCCTTTTTCCATGAGTGTTGGGCAATCCCCCATCTTGTGACCCTTCTTTCCATACCCAAAGCACCCATTTGTGCCGGCAAGGCACTTACCCAATTGTTGCTTCCCACACTTGGCACACCTAGGCCTTTCAAAAGAAGAACCACTTTCATTCCCTCCTAGAGGTTTAGGGTTAGACACCCTATCATTGTTGACCATAGAGGAATCTTGATTGTAGAGCCTCTTTTTGAATTGGTTGATTTTGCTCATCGGACCTAGACCTCTTCAACTCCTTATTCTTCCTCTCAAGCTTGGACTCCTCAATTGTTTGAGCATACACAATAAGTCTATAATTGTTCATGGAGCATTGCCGTACGACACTCTTACTTAACTAGGTCGGATACACTGGTCACAAACCTTCTCATCTCATCCCTAAGGTTAGACACCAAGGATGGAGCATACTTAGAAAATAGGGTAAACTGCAAGGAATACTCCTCCACACTCATTCTACCTTGCCTAAGGTTTATAAACTCCTCTACCTTAACCTATCTCTTCTCACGGGGAAAGTATCTACCAAGGAATGCTTCCTTAAACTCACTACACCATTTTAGTCCTAAGGCCACACTAAATCTAGACAACACTTATAAAGTGTTGCCAAAAATATTTTTGGGTACACTTTTAAAGTGTAGCTTTAGTTTTTAGCTTTTGGCAACGATAATATTGGCAACACTTGTAAAATGTGCTCTTTAGTAGTATAGGCTACACTTTACAAACGTTGTCAAATTATGATATATTTGACAACACTTATTTACACATATGACTACACTTTTAAAGTGTGCTATTTTTATAATTTTAAAAACAACACTTTACAAGTGTAGCATTATAATTTTCCCAAAATCTTCACTAAAATATTGTATTCCCTCCAATATATTTAACTTTCCCCCCAATTTCTAATTTTTTAATAAAGGAACTCATAAAAGAAAAATTATATACAAAGAAATATACTCTAAAAAACATTTTACCCCAAATTATTATAGGAGATGCTCTTTATCTAAATCAAAATAGGAGCTATTTGTTTGCCCAAATCAAAACGTTTTTCCCCAAATAAAAATCTCATACCCTAAACACTACAACTTGCTCTTGCTCTGAATGTAGAAGAAACATAGTTGTTGCTCTGAATCATCCAAATGGGTACTTAAAAGGGGAGTCACAAATATAGAGAGCGTGGTCTCATTGGAAAAAGCTAGGCGAGCCCAAACTTATAATGGCACCAATGGTTGATAACTCGGAGCTTCTTTTTTGCTTCTTGACACATCAATGATGTACACAGTTTCTTGGAAGAAACTGGTGCTGATGGGGTACTTTCAGCAGATCCTCTTCTTCAGAATCCAGCCCTCTTTGCTGGATATCGAACTGCTGAATGGGGATCGCGTGTTGCAGGAATGAAGGAAGATGATAAGCTAGATCAGGCTGATTTACTGATAGAATATTTGAGGTTTTTTGAGTGATATCCAGTGCCTTGGAGAATCATCCGTTCTCATGTACACAAGTTGTTGGGAGAGTGGTTTAGGATCCAGCCAAGTGTGCGAGAGGATTTTAACAAACAATACGAACTCACCTTTGAATTTCTTTATGGTTTAGTGAACCGATTAAAGGAACTTGGGGTGAGAATACCACTTTATGCTGAAGGATACTCAACAGGCAGTATCTGCAAATTGACTTGTTGCACAAGTTCTGTTCTAACCTGAAAGATGAAGCCAACTATGGTGAATGACCAGGTCAGTTTTCTCACTCCATCTCGTTCTTGAAAAATGTTGTACGCTCACTAATGTTGGTCAGAGCAAGTGTAGGGTTAAACGTATCTCAGCCTTTTACCTCATGTTTTGTATAATTATATACCGATTTTTTTCTTGTATCATTGAGATAATTTACACACTTTTTTTTGTTCATCTCGATTTGTATCCTGACTAATTATTTGTAAGGTGAATAAATTGTTATCCAATAGATGCAATTGGACTGATTATTTGGGAGGTTATGCTATAGTGCTTCGACCGTATGATCAAGACCTCCTTAATTTATTTTCCATAAAGTGCGGTGTTGGGTGCTTGAAGTGTCAAGAGCACCATGTAGACAACTTTACTCTCTGTTAGTTTGAAAACTTGAAAGCGAGAACAGACTGAACAGTGCATGTCTTAAGGTTTAACTTTTATAGTGCGACATTGTATTAGAAACTCGTTTATTTTCATGGGCAACAAAAAAAGGAAGCTAATTCAGACTTACTCAAAAAAGAAAAGAGTTCATTGTTCTGCAAATCTCATCGTCATTGTATATTTTTCTCTTCTTCGACATATGGTGATTTCCCTGGTCTTTCCTTGCCTTCAATCGAGAAACTGAAAACACAGCATCAAGAATTCCAACATCGTTTGGAGGAATTGAAGAATCTAAGGGAGCAACTACGAGCTCTGGCAAGGGAGATACAATCAGACACTCGACTCATATACTGCATCCTTATTCTTGTTCATCAGACTCGCTCTGTTGGTATTTGAAAATCATAATTTATATAGTTATATTTTCATTCTATGCATTTTTAAAATGTTAGATGCAATTTTAGATCTAAATAATCTTCACTTTTTCAGAATCTTAGTTCATTATATTACAGAAAGATTAAACTCGTTATCCATTTAAATTGGTCAGGTAATCTGGACTGGTGCTATAAATTGAGGTTTGATGCAATTTTAGATCTAAATAATGATTAAACTCGTTATCCATTTAAATTGGTCAGGTAAATTGTTAGATGCAATTTTAGATCTAAATAATCTTCACTTTCTAAAACTCTAACAGAACATGATTCTATAAGCATTTATGATGCTTGCTGCAGGATGGCTGCTCGCAGAGTTGATGCTTTATTGCTGACTGACTCGAATGCATTACTATGTGGTATATTGACGGATAAGGTTAAAACTCAATCCTGCTTCACTCAGTAGACACAAGTATAAGTTGATATAGTTGACTACTCTTCCTTTTTGTATATGTGTTTCTTTCTTCCTAAAGGATATAACAACTAGAGTTATTGCATGTGAAGTAAATATTCAGGAAACACCTGTTTCAAAGGATATGACAAAACATCCTATTTTTATGCTTTTAGACACACTTGTTGTAGAAGCATTGAGTTGTTGCCCTCTCAGAGACAAGTTTTGCACTATGCAGTTGAGCATCGTAGACCACTACAACAGTTGCAAGAGACATTGTTGATGTTACTAGTAGCTATGCAGGTATCATTGTTGCAAACCCTTTTCAGGTATTATTTAGTTTTCACTGTTACATGGTGTTCTCACATCAAGTTAATATTAAGCTATGTTCGTATTATCATCAAGCATTACGAAGATGCACACTGAACCGTCTGATGTTCAAATTTAATCATTGGTTATGATGATTTGTGAAGCTTCTACCATTTACTTTATAAACATATGTCAAACCATGTTTTGCTAATGTTACCTCAAGACTTGAAAGTTATAACAATGTCTTCTTAACCAACCATTTGAATTACTGCATAAAAACTCTGATCGTACAGTTTCTTCCCATCTTGTGGTTCAGTTTCCTTCTTATGTTGTGACCCTTCTTGTGTTATTTGCTGCAGTTTATACCAAGTTTATTGTGAGAAAGCATCTATTTAGAGTATGATATGTCTTTTATTTATTCTTGGTATCTATTATGCTAATGAGAGGTAGAAGACCTTGATATGCTAAATTTGCTTCACTGAACGTTTTTTTTTTGTTCTGGGAGGGTGTATATACCAATACTTGGTATTCCTGTCGATCTCTTATTCATATTTATAACATTGTCAATTGTTCTATGGTATTAGTAATACAAAATAGTTGAGTTCTGAAAACTTCACTCACTGACCCTTAATTGCTGGCAAGCTTGGTGTATTATGAAAATCATTTAGGCAATATGAGGGGTTTGCTAATCCCTAAATTTTGAGGATTTAGATTTTGGGAGTAACTTGTCTTCACTTTGGTGATTGTTTGAGGAGGGTTCACATGTTGACAGATTCCATAGGCTGTTTTCACCACAGTTTACTTGATGTTCACTTTCTTCACTAATTAATAATGTTATCTGAGCTTTTCATGTTTGTTAGTTTGTATGTCGGCCTTCTGTCTTTTCATGTTTGTTAGTTTGTATGTTAGTTTCTCAATTGACTTATAGGTTATTCATAACCATTCGTGGTGCAGTAATTAGACAATGTATTTGATCCTATATTACATCTCTTTTCCTTATTTTCTCCTTGTGCATTTCTTTATGCAGGTCTATCTGGGTGAGCAGTACGTAAATAATTCTACGCTATCTGATGTGACATTTTTAGTTGAAGGTAGCAGCAGTTTTGTGATTCAAATATTGTCATCTTCTTCATATCATGGTGTTCTCAAATTGGGTATACTCGAAAGTATTGTATGTTACACGTGCTTTTAGCCCATTGACCTAAAATTCTGTACTCATAAAGGACCATAAATACTTAGCTCTTTCCTTAATGTATTTACAAGATTGCAGTAAGAAAACATTAACTAAATCCCAGCTGTGTTTTGGAAAATTTTCCACCAAGTGGTATTTATGTTTTCATCCCACCACCTGTAAGTTGTGCTTCATCCTAACTTCCACCCTACACCCTACCTTATATAATTTTTTTTCTTTAGTTTTCTCTTTATTTCTGCTGGTTTTGTCATTTGACTTTCACATACATTGGTGCTTTTCTCAATTTAATGTAATTTCATGTAGTTACTTTTAAGGACAAGGAAACTGTAGCAGGACTAATACTAGATTTTTGCTTTATCCAGTTCTTGGGGTTTTTATTGTGTCAGTGAAATTGACGAAATTGGAGCATAAATGACAAGCTATTCAGGGAAAGGATCTCCATTAAATGGATCTGTGTATGTCTGTAACTTTCCCCTTGGTACAAATGAAGATATGCTAGCTGAATATTTTGGCACAATAGGGGTGCTAAAGGTATGGTTGTGAACATGTACTTCTAATTATGTTTGAGAATGTTTGTTATATGCTTTAGTGATGATTTTTCAGGTACTAGGATAATTGGTTTTAATCAACTGTCATATGTTGGTATGTACATGATTTACTAGTCTATAAAAATTGATTCTTCTATCATGATTCATCTTGTTCCTCTTTTTCTAAAGCTCTCATAGGATGATTAACCATGACTAGTGTCGAGCGTGAATTTTTTTTCTAACATTTAATTTTCTTTTGAATGTGTAGGAAAATGTAGGTGATCAAATTTGAATAATGGCCCCAGGTCAACTCAATATATTGGAGCGAACGATGTAGTGTTTTTGAACTACTATTATATATGTTTGAATAGATTGTGAAATTTATTGGTAGTACACCTCTTAAAAATATTTCTTTCTAAGTATGTAGTACAAGACATCTTTTTCGAAGTTTATTGTAAATCTATATATTGAACTCTTTATTAGCTAATTTGATGTTTGAGATCATTTATATTATACAATTATGTGATTAGTGAATCTATCCAAACCAAATTTATTATTTTTCAATTAGAAATTGTGGCTATAAAAATTCTAAACAACGTTGCTACACTTTAATAGTATGGCTAGAGGGATGCCAATTGTGTGGCTTATTGATTATAAAATGTAGTACATACATTTGAAAAGGCTACACTTTATAAGTGATGTTGAAGAGATATAAAAAGCTACACTTTTAAAGTGTGGCCAATAACAAAGCAAAGGCCACGCTAGAAAGTGTAGCTTTATCAAATAAAAGTGTTGCCAATGAGATGCTACAAAGCGTGGCCTTTGTACCTCATCGGCAACACTTTTTAAGTGTAGCTGCTACTGTAACACTTGAAAAGTGTAGCCTAAGGTCAAAGATTACGCCTCTTTAGGCCACCCCCAAAAAAAGTGTTGCCTAAAGTCAAAAAGTGTTGCCTTTTATCAAAGGCCACACTTTTTGCTTGTTTAGGCCACACTTTACAAGGGTGGATGAAAGCCTAAAATGTTGTAGTGACTCCTCCTATTCTATAAGACCCGCTTTTAAAGGCCTATTACTTTTCCATTGTGTGAACCACACTTGGGAAATATCCTTTAGTTAATAGGAAGCAAATTCTGCTTTTTCTCTAGAGGTCACTCCCATAGCATTGACTATCTTATATACCTCATCCAAAAACTCTTGGGGATCCTCTCCCACCTTAGAGTGAAGAAAAATCGGAGGGTTCATCCTCAAAAAGTCTCTCAACATTGAACCCATATTACTCTCAAAAGAATTCACCCTAGGTCCCACATCTCTATTAACTTGAGCCGTCATGGCTTGGGCCAGGGTTAGAAAAGCCGACCCAATCGCTTCATTGGTCAAGGGTGGAACATCAACCAGAACTTCATTTCCTTGAGGAACTTTGTCACCTTGAGGATCTTGAGGAGGAACTCCCTCATTCACATTCTCCTCTTCCACTATCCATGCGGGCGTCCTTCTTGTATTCATATCCTATAAACACTAGAGAAGGATTAGGAAAAGGACACTTATAGAACTAAGCTCTATGGCACGACTTCAAGGATAATGGAAGAAGTGTAACTTTCTAATGTCCTATAGCCTCTCGCTCATAGATGTGTCGCGACTCACACCGATGAAAAAGACTCTACTAGACGTGGCTTGTGAGACATCGATCCTAAGACCATTCCCAAAACCTTGTGCTCTGATACCATGTTTGTCACGACCCGAGTATAGACCCCGGATGCGACACGGCGTACTCGACCCCAGAGGGGTCTTATACAAGCCTCATAGCATTCATAACATAAGATACTTGAAATTAATGTGGAATAAAAACTTTTCATTATAAAAGCAACAATAGAAAACATATCATTTAAAAACAAGTGAAAGTCTATGTATCACATGGCCATCTTAGACAAATCATCGAACAAGAGTAGGGACACGACCCTTTACAATAGAAAACTAAAATAGTCTATTTACATGAAAAGAAAATGAAAATATTAAGAGTCCTTGTCCTCGATCTATGAGGACATACCAAAAGATGTCTTGGAAGAAGTCTAATCCAAGCTCCAACTAGAGAGAGAGTCACTCAATTACCGCAACCTACACTTGTAGTAAAACATGAAGAAATATGGGTTAGCACAATTAAATACTAAGTATGATAGCCATGCAAAAACATGCTTAAAATGGACATTTTGTTATAAAGTCATGCTTTTATGCCATTTTGATAAAACTTCATGAACATAATAATAGAGGCATAATATTCAAACACAACCAATATACAAGTCACTATTCTTATTAGAACATACTCCACATATAAACCATTTCCTTTACCCTAACCCTTCACCTCAAGTAACCCTTAAGCAACACTTTGTGCAGTGTATGGATAGCGTCCCATACCACCATCCACACCAAAGTATTACCTTAAGGTCACCAAAGGAAAACTCACTATACATCCTTTCCATCCTTACACAATAGTCATACATAAGAGACATAAACATTACCTAAGACATAATCATCACATAAGGACCATCACCTAAGACAACTCTAAGTCACACTTGTGCAATGTGCAAGTAGCATCCCATACTACTACTCACACTAAGTGCTCCTTTGAAGTCACCATAGACAAGGCACATTCACACTCAACAAGTCATAACAAAGATGTAACTCATAAATACAATCCAAGTATAGCATGGATTCCTACATTACACATATAAGCATTTAAGTCACCCATTTATTAACTTCATTAAGAACACCTTTTATTCATTAGACATAAGGTCAACACCTTTATTAACATTATTATGAGAGTCCATTCATTTCATTAACATTACAAGGAACACACCATGACCCCTCTCAAAGCCTATTTGTGCAATGCATAGATGGCGTCCCATTCCACACCCGAACTAAGTAGTGCATCCTTGAGAAGCCATAGTTCATTAGTTGTGGGGGAAATCCTTAACCGACATAGACCATGAGAGCTTGACATGGAATCCCGGTGTTACCCTCACCGGATAAAGGGATTCCTACTTGCCTAAGGTAGGACCATCATTTGTATAGCTTAAGTGGATCCACTAGCTAGACCTATGTGGGTACATAGTTTATGGGATAGGGAGATTGCTACTAGATACCCTACCTCAACTAACGTATGAGTATCCATCTCAAGAGATTTCTACTAAGTACCCCACTTCAACTAACGTATGAGCACCCACCTCAATCCATATCCACTCAGTGGTTAGCATTATTCCCCACGGAGTAGATGACATTCATTACATTAGTCCATTATGGGATAAGAGATTGCTACTAGATACCCCTCATCAACTAATGTATGAGTATTCATCTCAAACCCAACATTCATTCATTGGAACGCTCATAGATTCAAAGATTAGAATAGGCTTTCACCTAGGAATCCTATATTGTGAGAAAGTCCTTTCACAACATGTCTTTTCATTCATTATAGTATAATTAAGAATATCCTTTCAATAAGTACTTCATCATTAACAAAATCATAGAACTTCATTCATTATTCATTCATGAGTGTGTGGGAGTATGTGATAAATAGCCTTTCACATATAGCATCATCATTCATACAATTTCCTTCTAAACATAATCATAGTACATTCATAGTAATCAGAAACATACTATTCTCATCATATTCATACATTAATCATTCATACTTTGCCTTTCAATGCCATGATCACAATATACAAAGTAAGTAAACACCTCCACCTTTTAAGTGGATCAATAGCTCAAGCATAATTCTACTTCAACATGTAATTGATCATAACTTGCCCTTCTCTAGGCCATGAAACAACATCAACTCACAAATCTAATATACTACAATAGACAAGTAAATTGACACGATCCAACAATTAATACATCATAAACATAAGCAATTCAACATACTCCCATAGTCAATCAATTCTCAATCATAATTCACAAATTAAGAAATTGGGGGAAAACATGGGTTCTAGGAAGAAATCATCTTAATTCACCCTGAAATCCACAATTCAATCACAATTCAATGCAATAATACCTTTAGAAATCGTTTTGAATTGAACCCATGCATAGATTGAAAACTAGGTTTTTGGGTAAACTTTTGAGATGTGAAATTACCTTTGAATTGGCTCATTCAATGGAAAATTAGACAAGGATGAAGACTACGATACCTATTAGAGAAGAACTCCACGAAAATCATTTGAAAAACTTGAAATCTTGACCTTGGAAGCTTGAAGTTTTCACCTCCAATGGAGGTTTCTAGAGAGAAAGCTTCTGGAGGGGAAGGGAAGTTTGTATTTGGGGTTTTGAAATAATGGAATGTAAAATAGAGTTTAAAACTTTTAATACTCTTAAAATACCATAAATAACTTAAAATAACTGTCCCACAACTAATATAGACTTGGGGTGAATTTACCAATTCACCCCTACTAAGGCCGAACCACTTGACAAATTGCAGGTCCAAACGACGGACCATCATCCACGGACCGTGGATGGGGTCATGGACCATCCTGCATGGGCGTGGTTCGTGACTGCAAGGTGGTTTTGGGGGCCATGACCTACAGAGGCCATCCACGGGGCGTAGATGGACCTACGGGGCGTGGTCCCCTTTCGTAGGTCACCATATTTTCGGCAACTTACAAGTTTCCTTGGGGTCTTGGGGGTTAAGCTTAGGGTCCTTCTCAAGGACCCCTAGGGTGGTCCATGGGGAGTCATACCTTGATGTTTAACCCCTCAACCCTTCGATAGAGTGAGTGGGATAATGTGGAGGTTGTTTTAAATGCGTCAAGTGGATGTCCGAGAGGAACCCATTTGATTCAGGGTAATTTGCTCGAGAGAGAATTTATTCCCACTATAGTGTAGCCTAGTCACAAATATTCAATGAATTTACTATCAAAATCATGTACCCAATGATTTAGTCTATCTCGTATTCCTATCACATCCCAAGAATCCCGTATCCATATTAGTTTCTTTCTTTATTTTCACTATTTTTGCTATTTTTGTTTACTTGTGACAACCCCCATTGATAATTGACGCTTGCGTCGCTCCTCAGATTTAGCATATTTATATTCAAAAATATTTTTTAGCTATGACTAATTAGAACTAAATTTTATATTTCTATTATTTTTCACCACCACTCCCTTGGGACTCGACCCCATCCCTTGGTTGGGTTATTATACTATTGCACGATCGTAGACACTTGTATTGGAAGTTGTGTCTTGATTACGCAAACATCATTCATCCAATACTAATCGTCCACGATCATTCAATAGTAATATAACCCAACTAGTGAGCCCAAAGGAGCAGTTTGTAATCGAGAATTGCTTGGAATTGGAAATCTTCAAAGCTAAGGAAGAATGTCTCAAGAAAACTCTAAAACTGAAACTGAATAATTAACTTCTTCAACAAAAGATCTGATACTAAGCTATAAATTCAAACGAGTATTTATAGTTGTCAAAAAGTGTACTGCGAAGGACCACTCGACGCAGTTAGTCGAGATCACCGTTCCACTCAGCGATCTGCCCTTTGGTATATTTCATCGCCATTTTGCTTTGGCCTTTAGCATCTTCGCGTTCTGTAACATTGGGCGAAATAGCACTGCTTCGTGGAACTGTTCGGAGACTCGTCGACTTCTCCTTTCCATCGCCGACTTGATTTTCTCCTTCATGGAATTGCACACTAGAACATTAGGCGATACTAAGGCCATTTGACGACTCGCCTAATGGGTTAGGCGATCCGCAGGCCTTCATTTCTTCGTTCTTTCAGCTGCCTTGTTCCTTTTTGCTGAATAGTGTCCATGCTTTGTCCCTAAGTCCCAATACCTGAAATCAAGGATTTACATCAGTTATTTGAGACAAAATATGCATTTGAGGACACTAATTCTATTAAAATAAAGCCCTAAATGAGTCCAAATCGTGGACTCATCAACTACCACCCACACTTCATAGAACCTCTCAAGTAACTAGAGTGCACATCTCATATGATGGGTATAAGCGATTAACCGATATAGACCATGTGAGCTAGACATGAAATCCGGTGTCATGAAGCCTCACACCGTAAAGAGGTGGTCTACTTGCCTAAAGTAAGACCGGTAACATTTAGCTTAGGTGGATCCACTAGCTAGACCTATGCGGGCACATAGTTATAGGATAAGAAAGATGTTCATTGGAATCCGGCCTAACGCAGGGAGAACTTCCATCTTACCATATCCTCTCGGTACTTAGCCTCCATTCCCATAGAGTATTTCATTCACATTACATTATCGTAATTGAGAGGGCCACCAATTAGGCCTACCGACCCAAAGTACATTACATATGAAAGGATACCTCACTGACTCCTCAAGAAAGGGCCACCACCATTAGGTCTACCGTTTCAAGGTTCATCATTTCACACAAGAAAGGGACACCACCATTAGGTCTACCTCTTCAAGGTTTAGCAGCACATTGGATTTCTAGACTCATCATGAAGGGCCACAAACATTAGGTTTACCAGTTCACGATATAGCCTAGGACACCTCATTATTCATTTATGAAAGGGCTACCAACATTAGGTCTACCGATTCTAGGTCATTCATGCATTCATTCAAGATACATTCATTATACAAGAAAAGGATGCCTAAGCCTACCAATTCAAGATTCAACAATCAACATGGCTTTCATTTATCAAGAAGAGTGTGCCTAAGCCTACCAATCCAAGATACAATAGAAGAAACCTTTCACATTCTATCATCATCATTCATGAGTGTTAATTGAGAATATGCTTTCAATCATAACACAATTACATTCTAAACATGATCATCATACTATCATTGAACTCACATGTATATACTTTACATCATAATCATACATAGATCCTTCATGTACTTTCCTTTCAAGGCTATGAACCAACATCAACCCATAAATCTAAGATACTACAATAGATAAGGGAATTAACATGATTTAATAACTAATTCAATATAAACATAAACAGTTCAACATACTTTCATGATCAATCAATTCCCAATCACAATTCACAACTTAAAAATTTGGGGGAAAACATGGGTTCATAGGAGAAATCATCTTAATTCATCATTAATTTAACATTCTATTCATAATTCATCATATAAAAGTTTTAAAATTTGTTTTGGAATTGAACATATGCAAAGATTGAAAACTAGGATTTTTGGGGAACTTTGGAGAGTTGAAATCATCTTTGAAATTGTATCCTTGAAAGAAACTAAGGCAAGGATGAAGACTACCATACCTTTTAGGGAATAATTCCACAAAACTTGAGTGAAACTGGTGAGGTCTTGAGCTTGAAAGCTAGAATCATTCACCTTCAATGGAGGTTTCTAGAGAGAGAACTTTTGAAGGGGAGGGGAGGTTTCTAACTTGTGATTTGAATAAATTAATTGAAAAGGTGTTTTAGTACTTTAAAAACCCTTAAAATATCTAAATAAATCAATAATAACCGTCCATTAACTCAACTAACTAATTAAAGAATTTACCATCTTAACCTTACCTTGGCCGAAAGTTTGACAGATTGCAGTGGTGACTAACGAACCCCACCCACGGACCGTGGGTAGGTCCACAGGACGTATTGGAACGCCGTGGTTCGTAGATGCAACTCAAATTTTGTGACCTTGACCCACAGAGACCATCCACGGGGCGTGGATGGACCTACAGGGCGTGGGTCCCATCCGTAGATCACTATAAAGTTGGCAGCTTTTTGGTTTCTTTGGGTCTTGGGGGTTAGGCTTTAGGGTCCTCCTCAAGGACCCCTTGGGTGGTCCTTGGGGAGTGGTACCTTGACGTTTAACCCCTAAACCTCTCAACAATAGCTCGGGACATCATTTCTCAATATGAAATCCCATAACAAACTCACAAACAAACTCGTTAGGCTCTAGTTTCACCTATTCGTTTTACGGGTTGTTACATGACCCATTCATCTTTCCGGCTGATTTTGTCATCCTTGATTGCAAGATTGATGTTGAAATTCCCATTATTTTGGAAAGACCATTCTTTGCCACTGGGAGAGCGACTTGATGCCCCCTCTCTCTAAATAGAAAAAAATGCATTTACAAGAAAAAAAAGACTTTTTCTGAAACCCTTCACCCGCCTATTCAACGGGGCTATTAGAGAAGCTTTTTTCCGTTTAGTTTGACTATTTTCTGAATTTTATACTAGTGGATGTTGAAAGCGGGGAATCGTAGTTCCGGGTGAACAAAGATGAAGTCACCTTTAATGTGTGTAAGTCAATGAAGCATCCAAGCGATCTTCATATAGTATCGACAATTGATGTAATTGATGAAGTAGTGGCTAGTGTGAGCCATTTGATGTGTATGAATGAGCCGCTTGAGGATGTGCTTGCAAACTATGATGAGACTGAAGTCCAAGGTTACGATGAGGTGATAGCTTCCCTTTCAAGATTAGGGGAATGTTCAAGGAATCCATTAAAGGGTAATATTGACCTTAAAATTTGAGAAAATCCTCCCGCTAAGCCATCAACGGAGGAACCACCAAAGCTTGAATTGAAAGTGCTACTCACTTATATTCTATATGCATTCTTGGGGGCAAATGACACCTTACCCATATTCATTGTAGCTAACGTTCTTGAATGGATAGTAAAGTTGCTTCTTGAAGTGTTGAGAAGATACATCAAAACTATTGGGTGGACTATTGCTGACATTGTGGGCATTCCACCCGGCATTTGCACTCACAAAATTCAACTTGATAGTGAGTGTAAACCGAGTGTGGAACACCAAAGGAGATTGAACCCATTGATGCAAGAGGTGGTGAAAAAAGAGATAATAAAGTGGTTGGATACATGTGTGATATATCCTATTGCGGATAACAAGTGGGTAAGTCCAGTGCAATGTGTAGTAAAAAAAGGAGGTATAACGGTAGTCCCAAATGAAAAGGGGGAACTTGCTTCTATGAGACCGGTAACCGGATGGAGAGTATGCATGGACTATCAAAAGTCAAATTCTTGGACCAAAAAAGATCACTTTCCCATGCCTTTTATAGATCAAATGCTTTATCGGCTTTCGGAGAGAGGATGGTATTGCTTTTTGGATGGGTATTTCGTATATAATCAAATCTCTATTGCTCCGGAGGACCAAGAGAAAACCACTTTCACGTGTCCATATGGAACCTTTGCTTTCAAAGGATGCCATTCGGATTGTGTAATGCACCAACAACGTTTCAATGTTGTATGTTGTCTATTTTTGCTGATATGGTAGAAGATTCAATGGAAGTCTTTATGGACGACTTCTCAATTGTGGGAGATACTTTTGAAGCATGCTTAGCCCACTTGGGGAAGGTACTTCAAAGATGTGTGGAAATAAATTTGGTCTTAAATTAGGAGAAATGTCACTTTATGGTTAGGGAAGGTATAGTTCTTGGTCACAGAGTGTCACAAAAAGGGCTGGAAGTGGATAAGGCAAAGATCGAGGTAATTGAGAAGCTCCCACCACCAATTTTAGTAAAAGGTATTCATAGTTTCTTGGGGCATGCTAGTTTTTACCGGAGGTTCGTCAAAGCCTTTTCCAAAATTGCATACCCTTTGTGCAAACTTTTGAAAAAAGAGATGAAATTCAACTTTAATGACGCTTGTATGGTAGCCTTTAAGTGCTTGAAAGAGAAGTTAATCTCTACCCCGATTATCATTAGTCCAGATTGGTCAGCTCCCTTCGAAGTAATGTGTGATGCAAGTGGCACGATGATAGGTGTCATGTTGGGGCAAAAACACAACAAACTATTCCATCACATTTACTACGCAAGCAAAACTCTGAATGGTGCTCAACGTAACTACACCGTTATCGAGCAAGAATTACTTGTGGTAGTATATGCATTTGAAAAAAATTGGGCATATTTTCTAGGAACTAAAGTGGTTGTTAACACCGATCATGAAGCTTTGTATTATTTAATGGCAAAGAAAGACACCAAGCCAAGATTGATAAGGTGGGTGCTATTGTTGCAAGAACTCAACTTTGAAGTCAAAGATAGAAGAGGTTGTGAAAATCAAGTGGCTGACCATCTATCCAGATTAGAAGGCAAGGAGAATGAAGAGCTGGATGTAGACATCAATGACTCATTTCCCGATGAACAAGTATTCACTGTCACTTTCAAGAAAATTCCTTGGTATGTTCATTTTGCTAACCATGTAGTGTGTGGACTGATGTCAGAAGATCTGAACTTCTACCAACAAAAGAGGTTCTTGTTCGATGTCAAGAAATACTTTTGGGATGAGCCATATTTATTCAGAGAATGTGCAGATCATATTATTAGGCGATGTGTACCTGATGAGGAATTCAATAAAATTCTCTATGCTTGTCATGCTTCACCGGTTGGTTGTCATCATAGCGGTGTGCATACAGCCGCTAAAATTCTCCAAAGTGGTTACTATTAGACGTCCCTCTACAAAGATGCTCATCAATTTGTCAAGAAATGTGTACAATGCCAAAAACAAGGTGGGGTGTCCAAGAGGCATGAGCTGCCTCTCCAGCCTATTCTGGAAGTTGAGTTATTTGATGTTTGGGAATAAGTACATTTTGGTAGCGGTAGATTATGTTTCTAAATGGGTAGAAACTATGGCCCTACCCAACAATGAAGGGAGAAGTGTAGTTCAGTTCCTAAAGCGCTACATCTTCGCTATGTTTGGCACCCCTCGAGCTATTATTAGTGATGGTGCTTAACATTTTTGTAACAGGTTGTTTGCATCCGCATTGAGCAAATACAGGGTGTGACATAAAGTGGCAGCACCATATCATCTTCAAACGAGTGGCCAAGTGGAGGTTTCAAATTGGGATATTAAGAGTATCTTGGCTAAGACTGTTACTACAAATAGGAATGATTGGTCTCGAAGCTAGATGATGCTCTTTGGGCATATCGCACTGCCTACAAGACACCAATTGGCATGTCCCCCGCCTATCAGCTAGTTTTTGGGAAATCTTGTCACTTATCGGTTGAACTGGAACACAAAGCATTATGGGCATTAAAGGGTTTAAATCCGGATTGGGTGAAGTCTTCGAAAGGAAGAGTAGATTAGCTAAACAAATTGGATGAATTCAAGTTTAGGGAATATTAGAGCTCAGCCCTATACAAGGAGAACATGAAGAAGTGGCACAATTCGAAGATCCTTAGGAGGGAGTTCCGAGTTGGGGACTGGGTGTTGCTATACAACTCTAGACTGAGACTCTTTCCAGGAAAGCTTAAATCAAAGTGGTCAGGCCCATTTAGAGTGACACGAGTGTTCGCAAATGGAGCTATTGAAGTTGAAGGTAAAATGGGTCCTGCCTTCAAGGTGAATGGGCAATGCTTGAAGTTGTATTTTGGAGAATACCATGAAATCTCAGTGATTGAGGTGGTGTACTTGGAAGATGCTTGAACGCATTTCCACGTTGTGCCACGACGTTAAACAAAGTTCTTCTTGGGAGGCAACCCAAGTGTTAGTTGTTTTGAATAATGTGTGTTGAATGTGCAGGTGTGGGTGATTATGCGAAGCAAAAGCTCCTTTTGCGATCCGACGAGTGGGTTTGGCGATCACGACTTTGCTCGCCTTTATGGCATCAATAGTGGGATGAGATACCAGAATATTGGGCGAACTACATACCCCACTCAGTGATGCACCGAAATGATTGGGCGAGCCTGACTTTCTCAACCCTTTGCACCATCTCCAGGAGGCCGGTGTCCTGGAACTTTTGTGGAGGTCCCAAACACACTGAGCGATGCGCCAATGCTACTTGGTGAACCTGTCTTTGTCCGCCTTCCTGTCCTAAAATTGAGTAGCTACACAATGGATATATCAGCGAGTTTCATGCAACTTGGTGGGTCGCTGACTGGTTCGGCGATCACCGCAATTATTTGCCGAATGGCAGCCTAGTGAAGATTTCTTTTCACCCTACTCTGCTTGTTTGAGTAACAATACTTTATCTTTATTTTTGTCGTTTTTAGTTTATTTTGTGTAGTGTTTGTTCTTTACTAACATTGAGGAAAATGTTGGATGTTTTTTGGTTGGGATGGTAGGAGTCTGTTGTTCTATTGAAATTTTCAAATGTCAGGTGTGGTCAATACCAATGACCTGAATAGTTCTCTGAAATGAATGTTCAGCTACGATGAGACAAATAAAGTTACATAGAAAATATGTGAAGTTTTAGCATCTTGTTGTGACCAGTCGTTTGTCAAATAAGTCTCTTGTGATGAACATTATGTGTGATAACACCTAGAATATTCCCCGTTGGTTTGGTTGATTGAGTGATGCAAGCACTTGAAATGATCTTAGGCAACAATTTTGAAGAGTGAAAACAATTTGACGACATACCTCTTTTGTGGCCAACCTTGTGAGATGAGTGAATTTTGCTTGGCACATTTTGAGCCTTACCCTTATATTGGAGGAAACTTGAACAATTATGACCTCTGTTTATTCCATTCACCCATAACATTCATGAAGTGTGGTTTGTTTGAATAGCCAACTTAGGCCAAAAGCTTAAGTTGGGGGTGTAGTGAAAGGAAGAAGGAAAGTCAAGACGTGTGAGAAATCCCCCTTGATTGATGGTGTTGAAAAAGATTGAACCCCTCTATATAGAAAAAAGAGAAGACAAAGAAAAGGAAACGAAAAAGAAGAAACAAAAGAAAAAGACCGAAAATGTTGTGAAATAAAATAGTGGAAATTGCAAAAAAAAAGGGGTATTCGGTAGTTCGTATGAAGTTCAATAATGGGGTGAAATATAAGCATGATTAAAATGTTAAAGAAAAGGAGGAGAATGTTCTTCAGACAATACTTCATGAAGATAGAAGCCACTAAGTCTAAATGACCATACCTTGACACTCAGCCCCGTTACAAGCCTTGAAAAAGACCTTTGTGATCATGAGTGAGTTGAAACGAATGTTGATTGGTAAATAAGGGTAAACCTATGGGTGAAGTCATGCATGTGTTCATCTTTGTGACTGTGAGAGTTGTATGTGATTCCAGAACTTTAAATTGTTGAGAAATTATGTGTGAATATGGAATCATCTTTTTTGAGAGGGCATTTGAAGACATTTTTTTTAGCTTGAACTTGCATTTGAAGCAAGTATTGTGAACTTGAGCATCTTTGATAATGGCGAGTCACAATTTGAATCTTTGATTGCACAACTGGTCATTGTATCAGTAATTTGAACCTTGTTGTGTTCTTTCATGATTGAGTCTTATGCATCACTATGTGAGACATCCTTGTTGAACTGCTGATCTTGAGTTTCACTTGAGGACAAGCAAAAGTTTAAGTTTGGGGTGTTGATGAGTCCTAGATTTGGACTCATTTGGGGATTAGTTTGATAGTTTTTAGCGTCCTCAAATGTCTGATTAACGTTTCAAGCACACCTCATCAAATTCTAGGTGAAAACGATCGTTAGTTAGTATAAAACCCAACAATTGAGTTGGGTCGAATCCCACAGGGAGCGGTACGTGTTCAAATTATATTAGGAAGTGCAAATGTGGTCTATTTAGCCATAGGAATAGAAATTATCAAAAAAGACATGAATCAAATTAAAAGGGGCGACACGAATATCAGATAGGGGATTTTGGTTTGCAATTATCAACAACAAAGTAGTCACTAACACTTCGAAATAAAAATAAGGAGAGGAATTCTCGGGATGTGATCCATTATAGGCAAATTTCGTTATATGGGTAATTGAAACTACTAGTAAACAGCTAAAACCCAGCGAGTAAACTAGACTATAAGGGAGATAGCTTTCTCTCGAAAAACTATCCCGAATCAGGTGATTTCATTCGAACATCAACAAGCATAACAATGAAGAATAACCCACACCTTAATTCATCTACTCTCTCGAGCTATATGGGTAAGATTGCGTTTAGGATTCACTCTCTCGAGCTAAACCTAACTCAACCCAATACCTACAAATCACTACTCAATAATCTTAGTTCTAAAACCTCTCTCTCGAGCAAGACAAGAACACAAAGATAGAATTGCATTTGCAACTACAATTCATAAATTGAATCACTATTAATGATTAAACTCACTTCAAATGAGCATTTAAACTAGTAATTAGCAATACCCATAAACTAATTCAGCCCATAATCACATGATCACACCCCAAAAATTGGGGTTTTAGCCAAACATCATAAAAGAGTAAAAACGATTACCAAATCGATTCTCCATCAACTGTTAAGAGTAATTTAGTCTTTACAATGCTTCAATTTGTAGAAAATTGAAAATCCACTAGTAAAATCTCCAAATTGAATCTCCAAAATCCTTCGAGTCTACTAAGAAACTATGAAAAATTCAAGAGAGAAATATTCTAAACTAATTAGTCTAAGGTACCATAATAAAATAATTGTTCAACATCTAATTAATAGTCACCAAAAATAAGCCACAAAGGGCCGCTTGGCAAAGTAAGTCAGGTTCACCGAAGCACTCGGCGAACCGCCCATTGATCTCTTCCATCGCCTTTTTGCCTTGGCACTCAGCATCCTTAAGTTTTGTAATTTGTGCGATCTCTCTTTGCATCGCAGAACTGTTCGGCGATTCACCGACTGCCCCTTTTTGTAGTCAACTTGGTTTCTCCCTTCAGGGCTGGCACATTGGAACTTTAGGCGGTTAAGCTAGCCACTCGGTGATTCGCCAAGTGCTCTTGGCGATCACCAGGCTTGACTTTCTTCATTTCTTTAGTTTGTTTTGTTCCTTAATTCCTGTTACTGTCCTTGCTTTGCTCCTTAATCCATATACCTGAAAATCAAGGCTTTAACATCAGTTTATGGCACATATTAAGCATTCGAGGACACTAAATCTAGATAAACAATGCGCCAAATGAGTCCAAATCTTGGACTCATCAATGCCTAATCGATGGTATAAATTGATGTTAAGACTTTGATTTTCAACATTATAGGTGAAGAGCAAAGGAAGGACAACAACAAGCATAAAGGAACCATTAAGTTGAAGAGATGGAGAAAAGCGATCTTGAAGATCGCCAAATCACTCGGCGGTTCGCCGAGTGGCTCCTAGCCCGCCTAATTTTACAGTACACCATGTCTGAAATGAGAGAAATTTGATCAAATGGGTTCTATATCTGCGATTCGCCGAATTGATCGACGAAGAGAGATTGCACTCCCCAAAAGATCTGAAGGATCAGTAAAGATACAAGCGAATTGGTGATCCAAAGGAACAAAGGGCGCATCGCGGACGTGATCGGTGATCCCGATACAGACCGCCTAAAGTTAAAGTGCACGCTAGATGAAAATAGGAAGAAAAAAGGCAATTGACAAGGGAGAATGGTGAATCGCCGACTGGTCAGCGAAGCCCAACTTTTCTCGCCGACCAACCCCAAAATGTTAAATCTCAGAGCAATATAAATTGATTTTTGGAAGAGAGAGAAAGCATTCAACCATCCTTGGAACGAAATAGAGGGAACAAAAACACTATTCTTGTTGATTTTAAGAGTTTTTTGTGATAGATTTGAAGTGGGTATCGTAATAGAAAGAAGTTTTGATCATTTTAAGGCTTGAGAAATCAACACCCAACTATGGAGCATGTAATAGGTATTGGATTTTTTTCTTTTATGATGAATATCTAACACCGCATTTTTGGGGGTTTGACAATGTAATTAATTACTAAATTTGGCTAAATGGGTGTTAGTTATTATCAATTGTAGTGCTAATTTAAAGTGGGTCTAATTTATTGTTGTGGATAAATTGCCTTGTTGAATGTTTATTTCATCTTGATTAAGTGTTTTATGTTTGCTTGCGAAAGAACTGTAGAACCAAGGTGATAAGTTGGCACTTATAGTCGTGGAGTCATGGTGGGTTCAACTCGAGAGAGTGAATCCGAAGACTCATTCTATGTATCTAGCTCGAGAGAGTGGATGTAGTGAGGTTATGGGCTGGTTTTCATATTTAGCATTGAGGTTCGAGAGAACTCAATTGAAACGAGGTAGTTGTTCAAGAGAAAATTATCTCATCTAAAGCTCATCTTACCAACAAAGAGTTAATACTTTTGGTGATCAATTAAAACCCATTGAGTTAGATTTAGCAATTGGTTGGTCAATCCCCCAAGTACCTTTCACTTATTTGATTGTTCTTAAGTACTTGTTGTAGTTGCTTTCTAATCTCAAAACCCATTACTTGACATTGATGTCACTTTTCTAGTTTTATTATGAATTTTCGATAGATTCTATTCCTTCAGCTATTGAACTCACTCTTATAACTTCATAATTGAATTTGAAATCACACTACTCCTTGTGGGATCGACCCCAACTCTTTTGTTGGGTTTTGTCATGACCCAGGGGTACCCCCTAGATGTAACACTGCGTACTTTACCCCGAAGGAGTCTCATACAAGCCCTTAGTATATCATAAACATAGGTAATAGAAAAATACGAGAAAATTTAAACCTTTTACAATCGAAGTCATTTTCATAAAAACAAGCGGAAGTCTTTCTATACTTTGTCTCAATCCATCAAATACAACTTTAGAATAAAACTCTTGGGACACAGACCATACAATAGTCTCAACATGAAAATAAAAGACATAAAGGAAATGGTGGGTGTTGTCCTCGAAGCTATGAGGACTCACCAATTTCTTCAACTCCTTAGCTCCTTAGAAACCTAGATTCAAAATAGCACTCAAGTCTCCAAACCCTACATTTGATTAGAATGTAGGAAAAGTATGTGTTAGTACAAAATGTACTAAATATGTTAGCTAGCATAATCATAAGAGCATAAGACAAGGGTTAGTCAATATAAGACATAATCCAAAATCATATGAAATACTTCATGATCATAAACTATAAATATAAGAGACAATATCATAATCATAATAAGCAAAGTCTCCAACATAAGCATCATAAAAGCATAATTGACTCTTAGTCATCTATATCATAATAGAACTATTCCCAAGCAACCTAAAAGCATACATATGCAATGCATGAATACCATCCCATAATACCATCTCATAATACCATCCAAGCTAAGTATCTCTTTTTGTTCATCTTAATCATAGTCTATATATATATATATATATCTAGTCAAGTCTTAGGTTTTCATAAGTAGCTTCAAGTCATACTTTAGGTCATCCTACTCAAGTTCTTTTAGTTAAGGACTAGTCCCTTCTTGGGTCTCATTATTAGCTTACTTCATCTAGACAAGGGAACTATCACCTTTAATCAATCATGTCATGAAAGCCAACAATCCAAACTAAACATGCATCCCAAGCATAAACCATAAGAACATAAAAAGAACATACAATGGATACCTTTTAAATCATGCTTGTGCAATGCATAAGTAAGATCACATACTCTTACCCATACTAAGTAAGCTTCTTAAGTACCCATAGTTCACAACTCATACTCTTATCTATACTACTACACTATTTGGGACATGAGCCTTAATCGATATAGATCATGTGAGCTAACATGGAATCCGGTGTCTATCCCACACCGTAAAGGGGTTGTTCTACTTGCCGAGAGTAGAACTGTACACTTAGCTTGGGTGAAACCAAATAGCTAAGTAACCTATGTGGGCACATAGTTATGGGATAAGGAGATTGCTTCCAGAAACCCGCCCTCTACTACCGGAGGAGCTTTCATCTTATGAGACTTCTTCTAGAAACCGCCCTCTACTAACGGAGGGGCTTCCATCTCATATTCATATCCACTCGGTGCTAGGCATTAAGTCCATTGAGTTCACATTAAGTACTTAAGTTCATATTTGTGGAAGACTGTCTTGACACTCAATCCACATAACTCATACTAAAGCTCCTAGATTCATTAGGGGAGACTAGTCTTCAACCCTTGGAATCACTATATGTGACAAACCTTTCACATTTATCATTATATTCATGCATAAGTGTGTATATGGAATTAACCATTCACCAACACTACAACTAGGTCATGAGCACATTCACTTTACTCTAAAAGTGTCTCTAAAGCATGTACTAAACTTCATACAACATGCACACTACCATGTCTTTCCCCTTTCTAAGGTCAAAACTCATATTAAATCAACACATCTAGAATAACTATATTAGACATGGATACACATATTCATAATTCAAGTAGTTCAATTACTACAAGTATAATCCCCTACTTCACCTCCTTGAGGTTCAATTTCTACTTTCAATCACCCCACCTAGGGTTCAAGCACTAGACATGGATATCTTCCTAAAACATGTAGTTCTATCACTTTGTGCATCCAAGCAATTCATGAGGTAAATTAGGTAGGTAAAGATCTTCTACCATAACTCTATCCATTAAGTTATATTCTCTTTTAGACTTCACTCTGAAAGCCTTAGCTTACAAAGTCCATCACATTGGATTTTCCCTCAAAACCCTAGAACCATTACTAAGTGAGAACCCTTTTCATGTCAAGTTCATACTCATGCCTAATATCATGTCTATAATTCTACATTAGACAAGGATATCATCATGACTCAAGTGATTCCATCACTTCCTACCATCTATTATTCATAAGGTAAATTAGGTAGATTAGGGCCTTTCATCACACTTCTATTCATTATCCTTCTATTCACATGTAGATTCTACTCTCAAAGCCTTGGCATCTATAGTTATTCATATTAGCTTTACTCTCAAGCCCTAGTGATCAACATTCCTGACTACAAGCCCTACACTCAAGCTTTTCTTCTTACTACTTTCATTCATTCCTAGATTTCAAGGTATTTTAATCACATTTTTAACTACAAGGTGATTCTTGTCATAATTCACCATAAAGTTTCAACTTTAACCTTACAAGTCAAGATCCTTCATATTCAATAAAGTCTTGTTCAATTCATGACTATATGTTCCTAACCATGAACAATTACTACACATGCCATTGATTTAGGAGATCACCTATGGACCTTCAATTTCACCTCTAATAGCATAAACCCACAAATATCACATTCATCAATTTAGACTAGGGTTTACCATAGAAATCACATAAATTCATCATAATATCATAATTCAATGTTAATAATATAATAATTAGGTATTATCCACTATATTGGAATCATACCTAAACCCTACCCACAATGTAAGAAGAACCCTAGCTAAAATTGGGTTTTTGACTTCACAATTGGGGAAAAACTAGGGGGCTCTATGGGTTGAAGAACCCATATATGAATAAGCTAACATACCATGATTCAAATCCTAGCAACTACTACTTCTTTTTCTTCTTCTTCTAGAGAGAGAATTATTTGGAGAGAATTTGGGTTCTTAGATGAATGGGTTAATTGATTTAGTTTAGGGGTCTATTAGGCTTATATAGGAGGTTTAATAACTAACTAACTAACTGACCTCCCTTAACCCCTAACTAACTAATGACTTAACCCCCAAACCCATAACTAAAAACTAAAATCTTGAAAACTGCCTCTACCTACGACTCCTCCACCCACGGACCGTGGGTGGGTCTACTGGGTGTGCTGCACCTCCATAGGTGAGGTCTGCAGCCCAAAATTTGCAGGAAACTTCAGGCCTTTACCCACGACCCAAACCTACGGGGTGTGGGATTTAGTTAAATGCTTGATATTAGACCTTAGATGATGATCATGGGATTTAGTGCTTTGAGAATAAAGCCTAGATTATGAATTATTGATTGTTGATGTTGAAGTGTGGAAGGGATACTCCCATAATGAATTGCTAAGCATGATTGTATGAATGTGAAAGGTTTTCTCACAAGAATGATTCTAGGTTGAAAGGATTGCTCACGTAAAATGAATCTAGACTAAAAGCCTATGTAATTGATGAGGCTAGATGAGACTACCCTTGACCTCCATATGAGAAGGATATGACGTGATTTCTCATATTCCTTAGAGTTGAACAAGAGGTGATTCTGGACATTCCTATTATGATGAATGTACATGGAGGGGAGTACCCATGATCCTTATGAAATGATGTGGAGGTGAGTACCCGTGTCATATGATGAGATTATGGAGGCGAGTACCCATGATCTTAAAGTAAGTAAGGCAAGAGGCGAATACGCATTAGCCTTTGTATGGTAGGCAAGGTGGCGAATCACCATGTCTTTAAAAGTAAGTATGACTAATGTGATTATGTTAAGAAGATTATTAGCATGGAGTGTTGCTTGATATGCCTCCTATGATGTAAGCATGACTAGAGGTGGATGACCTAAGTCTTGAGTAAGGTTAAGTAGAGGTTGCTTGAGAAGTATTCCTCCTTTATCACGATGATGATTTATGTTCTTGATTATGCTTATGGTTTATATTGACTAACTATTTCATTTATGTTTTTATGCAAGCTATCACATTTAGTACATGTTTGTATTAACTCATACTCTTGCCTACATTTCTTATAAAAATGTAGCGTCCGACGACATTTATTATCACACTCATTGCTAGGTTCATAGTTGATCAAGAAGTGCAGATTTGGTGAGTCCTCATAGCATTCGAGGACTTGTTCACCACTTTTCTTTATGCCTTTCTTTTATGTTTGAACTATTCGGTTTTGTTTGACCCAAGGATATTATATTGTTCATGTTTAGATGGTTTGAGACAGGTGTATTATACTTTCGCACGTTTTATAAAAGACTCTACTTGTATTGAAATGTTTTAAATTTTGCACACCAATTTCTATTACTTTATGTTATGATATGCTAAGTGTCTTGTATGAGGCCTCTCGAGCTCTTGTACGCCTTGTTACACCTAGGGGGTACCTCTGGGTCGTGACAAACTTAGTATCAAACACAAGGTTTAAAGTGGTTCTAGTATGTCTCAAGCCACATCTAGTAAAGTCTTGTTCATAAGTGTGAAGATCACCATATTTATGAATGAGAGACTATTAGATGTTTAGGAAACTTCACTTCATCATTCCCGTTGTGTGCATTCATGATTGAGTCTTGTGTAGCACTGTTTGAGACATCTTTTTTTAACTGCTGAACTTGAGTTTTACTTGAGGACAAGCAAAAGTTTAAGTTGGGGATGTTGATGAGTCCATAAATTAGACTCATTTAGGGCTATATTTTAATAGATTTAGTGTCCTCAAATGCATATTTTGTCTCAATAACTGATATAAATCCTTGAATTTCAGGTATTTAGACTTAAAGATAAAGCATGGACACTATCGAGCAAAAAGGAACAAGGCAGCTGAAAGAACGAAGAAATGAAGGCATGAGGATCACCTAACCCATTAGGCGAGTCGTCGAAGGGCCTTAGTATCGCCTAATGTTCCAGTGTGCAATGCCTTGAAGGAGAAAATCAAGTCGGCGATGGAAGGAGCAGTCGGCGTGTTGTGGAACAGTTCTGCGAAGAAGTGCTATATTGCCCAATGATACAAAATGCGAAGATATTGAAGGCTAAAGCAAAATGGCGATGGAATATACCAAAAGGTGGATCGCCAAGTTGACCGGCAATCCCGACTAATTGCGGCGAGTGATCCTTCGTAGCACACTTTTTGACTACTATAAATACTTATTTACATCGTGCCATGGAGTCTCACTCGATAAAGTCTTTCTCATAATCCTTACCCGATGGTTTTCAGGATATGACTACTAGAAGGGCTAATGCTAGAAGGAATGAGGGAGACAATGTGGGGCAAGACGTTCCTCCCCAAGCTCCTCCTCAAGCTTCGATTGATCCTTTGACTGAGAATGTGAAAAATACGGAGTTTAGGTTGGCTTTTCAAGTTTTGGCTCAAGCCGTGATGGCACAAGCCAATAGATAGGTGGTAGCTCCCGTGAACCCAAATGTGGGTATGGCGGCGGCAAGAGTGAGGGACTTTACCAGGATGAACCCTCCCAAATTTTATGGCTCCAAAGTTGAGGAAGATCCTCAAGAGTTTATTGACGAGGTCTATAAGATACTTGCTATTATAGGAGTGACTCCGGTAGAGAAGGCGGAATTAGTCGCTTACCTACTCAAAGGGGTTGCTCAGATTTGGTTCAATCAATGGAAAGAGGCACGGCCGGAAAGAGCAGGTCCCATAGAGTGCTTGAGTTCATTAACCTTCGGCATGGAAATATAAGCATGAGGGAGTATGCATTGAGGTTCACTCAACTGTCCAAATATGCCCCCCTCCATTGTAACGGATTGTAGGACTAAAATGATTAAGTTTGTATCGAGAGTGTTCAACATTGTAGTCAAAGAATGTCACACCGCTATGCTTGTCTATGACATGGACATTTCTCATCTTATGGTGCATGCCCAATAGATTAAAGAGGAAAAGTTCAAGGAAAGATCTAGGGAAGCAAAAAGGGCAAGAACGGATGAAGGTAACTTTTCACATTCTAGGTCCAATGGATGGGGTCGTTCAAGGTTCCAGAAAAAGTTCTCCAAGCAAGGTTCTTCTAATGTTCCTCCAAGGTCTAAAAGTTAAAGGGTGTATAATCGTAAACCTCAAGGATATGGTAGTAGGTCCTTGATGCCTACTTTTGCTAAATGTGGAAGGAATCACGAGGGTAAGTGCCTAACGGGTTCTAATGCTTGCTTTGGGTGTCGAAAGACAGATGACAAGATAAGGAATTATTCTTTGGTTTCTAAGAATGATGGAGATACTCATCGTAGGGCTCAACCCTACCCTTCATCCACACCAAGTGGTTCGAGTGCAAATTCTCCTAAGCAAAACCAATTTTATGCTCTCCGAACTAGAGGTGATCAAGAGAGATCCCCGGATGTGGTGACTGATATGTTAAATATTTTTCAATTAGATATGTATGTTTTTCTTGATCCCAATGCCACTTTGTCCTTTGTGACACCTTATGTGTCCATGAGGTTTGATGTGCTCCCCGATGTGTTATTAGAACCTTTTTTTGTCTCTACCCATGTTGGTGATTCTGTGGTGGCTAAGAGGGTCTATAGAGGATGTCCCATCTCCTTATCCCGTAGAGTTACTCTTGTTGACTTGGTAGAACTTGATATGTTAGACTTTGATGTTATCCTTGGTATGGACTAGTTGCACTCTTATTATGCTTCTATTGATTGTAGAACTAGAGTGGTCAAATTTCAGTTTCCAAATGAGCCTATCCTAGAGTGAAAAGGGGGAAATTCTATGCCTAGAGGTCAATTTGTTTATTACCTTAAAGCTGGGAAGATGATTTCTAAGGGTTTTTTGTACCATCTATTTAGGGTGAGGGATATAGATTCAAAAACCTCTACTCTTGAGTCGTTCCCCGTTGTGAATGAGTTTCCGGAAGTGTTCCCAGATGATCTACCCAGTATTCCTCCCGAAAGTGAAATAGACTTCGGTATTGACCTTCTCCCAGATACCCAACCTATTTTTATTCCTCCATATAGAATGGCTCTGGTGGAACTTAAGGAGTTGAACAAATAGTTGAGAGATTTGTGGGATAACGGTTTCATCCGGCCAAGTATCTCTCCATGGGGTACTCTAGTCTTGTTTGTTAGAAATAAAGATGGGTCCCTTCGTATGTGTATTGATTATTGACAATTAAACAAGGTGACCATTAAGAGTAAGTATCATCTTCCAAGAATGGATGATTTATTTGATCAACTTCAAGGGGTAAGTTATTTCTCTAAGATTGATCTACAGTCAGGTTATCACCAATTAAGAGTGAAAGAAGAAGATATTCTGAAAATGGCTTTTAGGACCTGATAAGGCCATTATGAGTTCTTGGTGATGTCATTTGGTTTGACTAACCCTCTAGCGGTGTTTATGGACTTGATGAATAGAGTGTTCCGACATTATCTTGACATGTTTGTGATTGTGTTTATTGATGATATTTTTATCTATTAAAGAAGTGAGAATGAGCATATTGATCATTTGAGGATTGTATTGCAAATTCTCAAGGACCAACAACGTTTTACTAAGTTTAGCAAATGTGAATTTTTGTTAAGGTTTATAGCTTTCCTTGGTCATATAGTTTCAAGCAAGGGTATTGAGGTGGATCCAATTAAGACGGATGCACTCAAGAGTTGTCCTAGGCATTTATCACCGACAGATATTTGAAAATTCTTAGGTTCGGCCAGTTATTATAGAAGATTTGTTGAGGGGTTTTCTATGATTACCTCTCTATTAACGACTTTGACTCAAAAGAAGGCCAAGTTCATATGGTCGGATACTTGTGAGAAAAGTTTTCAAGAGTTGAAAGATGGACTTACTTCCGCTCCGGTGTTGACCGTACGGGAAGGAACGGATGGTTTTGTGGTATATTGTGATGCCTCTAGAGTTGGGTTGGAATGTGTGCTTATGCAAAACAGTAAGGTGATTGCCTATGCTTCAAGGAAACTTAAAGTCCATGAGAAGAAGTATCCTACCCACGACCTTGAATTAGCACGGTAGTATTTGCCTTAAAGATTTGGAGGCATTATTCGTATGGGGTTCATGTGGATGTTTTCACCGACCATAAGAGTTTACAGTATGTATATACTCAAAAGGATTTGAATCTCCGCCAAAGAAGGTGGCTTGAGTTATTGAAGGATTATGACATGAGTGTTCTTTATCACCCCATCAAAGCTAATGTGGTGGCGGATGCCCTTAGTTGGTTATCTATGAGTAGTGTGGCTCATATTGATGAAGAAAAGAAAGAGTTGATTCGACATGTACATAGATTGGCTCGATTAGGTGTTCTACTAGTGGACCACACCAAAGGTGTTGTTATGGTTCACGATGGTTCCAAATCATATTTTGTGGCAGATGTGAAAGCTAAGCAAGGTCTTTATCCAATTTTGGTAGAATGAAAGAGGTGGTACTTAAGAAGTCCGTTGAGGCTTTCTCCTAAGGGGGAGATGGTGTCCTTAGATACCAATGTCATTTATGTGTCTCGAATGTGGATAACTTAAGGGAACATATTTTGGCAGAAGCTCATGGTTCCTGGTATTCCATTCACCCGGGAGCCACCAAGATGTATTGTGATTTACGGGAAGTCTATTGGGGGAATGGGATAAAGAAGGATATTGCGATATTTGTGCCCAAATGTCCGAATTGCCAACAAGTGAATGTTGAGCATCAGAAACCGAAAGGTTTATCCCAAGACATTAGCATTCCAACTTGGAAGTGGGAAGAATTAAATATGGACTTCATAGTAGGGTTGCCAAAAACTCGGTGACAATATGATTCGATATGGGTTAAAGTAGACCTAATGACGAAGTCAACCCATTTCATTCCCGTCAAGGTTTGTTATTTAGTGGAAGATTATGCTAAGTTATATTTGAGGGAGATGGTGAGAATGCATGGAGTGCCCTTGTCCATTATCTCCGATAGAGGTACTCGGTTTACTTCTTAGTTTTGGAAATCCTTCTAAAAGGGTCTTGGTACTATGGTTAAGATTAGCACAACTTTTCACCCACAAACCGATGGGCAAGCAAAGCGTACTCTCCAAACTTTAGAAGATATGTTAAGGGCTTGTGTGATCGACTTCAATGGAAATTAGGATGACCATTTGCCTTTAATTGAATTTGCCTAAAATAATAGCTATCACTCAAGTATTGGTATGGCTCCATTTGTAGCTCTATATGGTAGGAGGTGCAGATCTCCTATAATTTGGTTTGAGATGGGTGAGGTTCCCTTGATAGGGCCCGAGTTAATTCACGAGGCTATTGAGAAAGTTCAACTTATTAGAGAGAGAGAGAGAGGTTGAGAAGCGCCTAAAGTTGACAAAATTCTTATGCCGATTTGAGAAGGAGAGACCTAAAGTTTGAAGTCAACGATTGGTTTACTTGAAAATATCACCCATGAAGGGTGTAATGAGGTTTTATAAGAAAGGGAAGCTTAGTCCCTGATTTGTAGGCCCATATCGAATTTTGAGACGTGTTGGTAAGGTTGCTTATAAGCTAGATTTGCCAAATGAGATAGCAATAGTGCATCCCATTTTCCATGTCTTTATGCTTAAGAAGTGTGTTGGAGATCCAACATCCCTAGTTTTCCTTGTTGGGTTGGGAGTCGATGAGAGCCTCTCATATTAGGAAGCTCCGGTTGATATTTTGGATCGACAAGTTAAGAAATTGAGAAATAAGGAAATAGCTTCCGTGAAGGTTTTATAGAGGAACCAACTAGTTAAGGGTGCTACTTTGGAGGCTGAGGCCGATATGAAGTCCCGATATCCTCATCTTTTTCCTTCTACTCCTATTCTAGCTTGAGGTAATGAAATTCTTCTTGGTTTGCTCTATGATTAGGAGTCATATGTGTTTTATGTGTTTCCATGATTTCCTTATATGCATGTTCATGAAAAAAGCTTAAGTTTTGAAATAAATGACTTATGTGATTTATATCCCTCATGTTGTTGTTTATTGAGTATGAGTTGCCTATATACTTCATGAGATTAATTGTTGAACATGCCTTGACTTGGAGTGGAGATTTCCTCCTTGATAATGTGCTTTGAAGGTTGATTGCATATAGGCTCCATGAGATTTTGTTGAGAATGCTTTTAAGTATGGATATGATAATTCCTCCTTGAATGTAAGAAATCTAATAATTTCATGCATTTTGGGTTGTTAGATGTAGTTTCTACTCCCTTATGGTGCACTGAGTATGTTTATTTTGGAGTTGATGTTTCCTCCTTAGTTGTGTGCATTTTGATGAGTTGCATGCATTATGGGCTGCTAGTATTGAGTCTTTTCGTTTAGAAACGTGCTTAGAATCTCATTCGAGGACGAATGATCCCAATGGGGAGATAATGTAACACCCCAAATTTGAAAGAGGAAACATAGTAGCTTTTCAGGACTTACAGGTGCCATCCACGAGGACCCAACCACAGGCTGTGGGTCGAGCCACGAGCCGTAGATGGGGCCGTGGAGAGGGTCACCTAAATTCGTCCTGGCATGGAACACTGTAGGACCTATGGACCGTAGGTGGGTCCACGCCCCATGGTGTAGTGGCCGTTGATTTGCCAAAATCTCTTAATCTAGTGATGGACCACTAGGACGGGCTGCGGGTCAATCGACGGTCCGTCGGTCGGGGATCTGTGGTTCACAACTGGACGGTTATTTTAAGGACTTACGGGTCTTTTCCGATTTTAATTAAATCAATGTGGTGTCGTTTTTCTAAGTCTAGGACGCCTATATAAGTATTTTTAACCCCCAAAATCCCCTATTCAAGTCATTCTCTCAAATACCAAAAGAAAACCTAAACTCTCTCTCAAATATTCTCTCTTTAGAAGGTAGAAGAAGAAGGAAGAGATTGAAGCTAGGTCAAGATCAAGTCTCCCAACCTTCAAGATTTTGTGGGCTTTGTGACTAAGGTATGATGGATTTTCATCCATGGGATCCTTTCACCCATAGAGTCCCCTAGAATTCGCCAAGGATTTTATCCTTAGAGGTATGTAAGCTTCCATAGTGTTGGATTCATTCACCCACACGCCAATCATGAGTTTCCTTTGCAAATCTATCCATAAATATTGAGCAATTTCATTTCTTGATGAGTTCTTGATAAGTGTTCTTGAAGTTTCCTTATCGATTAAGTCTTGATGTAAGAATCTACTTGGGTCAACTTCAAACAACCATATCTCATAGATTATAAAGAGTTACATGGCCCATAAGCTATCAAATTAAAGTTATTTGAATCTACTTTCCAACGCCACCAAGTTCGCATCAATCCAATTTCTGAGTAAAAAGTTATGACCATTTTAGTAACTTGATATAGGAATTAGCCGACGGGAAAACATCAAAAAGGGTCATTTTTGTCTTTTTACCTCCAAATAAACCTTAAATGAATTTCTTGACTAATAAAAGGCTCAAAACAATCAGATTTTCATCTTTTAACCCATCATTCTCTTCTCTCTCAAACTCTAGGGTAAAATCCTAAGGAAAAATCAAAGTAGAAGACTCCATTCAAGATTCTTTCAATCTTTTTCAAGATTCTTCTTCAATGTAAGTCCTTCTAAACGAATTTCATTCTTTCCAACTCAAATTCATTCATACAATTATGAATCACTAATGAAACTCATAATTCTGGGTCATAGAGATTTCAAGAAACTAATTCAAGAATCTCAATAAAGGTTTTCTTGATTGTTTACCTTCAAGCTAGGGGTTCAAGACTTCTAATAAAGATTCTTCTTCAAGATTCTTTAAGAACCTTGTTCTTCCAAGTATGTAAGGCTATCATAGTGTTGGACTAGTTCATCCGCACACCCTACATCTACTTTCAAATCAGTAAAAGAGAAATTTAGGATTTTACCTCTAGATTTAAGTATTCTTGAGATAAGTTGATTTGAGTTCTTTAGTTCATGCTTCTTCTAAAAATTATATTCCTAATTATTGAGTTTCTATATTTTTATTGAGATCCTTGAGTTGATTTGTTCATGTCTATAATTCAGCATGAACCCTATTTTGAGTTGAAAAATTTAAGAAGTGTTTCAAAACCAACACTTGAGTTTTAAACTGAGTTTTGAGGAAGTAAGTATGAGAATGAGAAGTGTCATATACATGAGTTCCATATTTTTATTTAGACCGTTGAGTCGAGTCGTTCATGCACATAAATTCTGCATGAACTCCATTAGTTGAGTATCTTTGAGAGGGGTAGTATCTTCAAGTTCTAAGTCTTGAGTATTGAGTTCCTAATCATTTTGGGATTATATTCCTAATCATGGGGCTACTACACGTTACCTATGAAGGTCCTTGAGTTGAGTAGTTCATGCCCATAATTCTGCATGAACCCTATGAGTCGAGCAATCTTGAGAAGAGAGGTATCATTTAAGTAGTTCATGCCCATAATTCCGCATGAACCCTCTGAGTTGAACATTCTTGAAATGAGTAGTATCATTGAGTCCTTGAGTTCTGAAGTTGTTGAGTTTCGAGTATTGAGTTCTATGTATGGTTATTGAAAACTTTGAATTGAGTCGTTCAAGTTCATAATTCGGTATGAACACTATTTTAAGAAGTCTTTTGAAAAACCTTTTTAAATTTGTTTAAATACTTGAGCATATGAGTTTGAGAAAGAGCAGAGCCGAGTTCATTTTCTTTAAAATAATATATGGGAACTAAGTATTTCCAAGAGCAAATGTTCTTACATTTAAGATGAGAGGAAACACCGATTTCCAAAAGAGTTTTCATGAGCAGTTTTCAGTACTATCTCTTTTAAGAGAAAGAGTTTTTAATAATAATCTCAAACCACAGAAAAAGTTATGTTTTTAAACATATGAGCTACTTATATTTTTGGGAGTAGTATTGAGCACAGATATGGAGACATGTTCAGATAACTCAAGTCTCCATAAATCATGTAGCCAACGTGGGTAGAAAGGGTCACACTTTATAATTCCTTGATAATTTTTAGCATAGACTAGAGGATCCACTTAGTAGTAGGTTCTATACCCCGGCAAAGTATAAGACAATTCTGGCAGCGTGAGTTTGACGATGTATCATCACATAGCATATAGTGATAGTTGTCGGTTAGTGAAACTCCCACATAGTTATATTGTATTTTTATATACAAATTGAGTTATTATTGTTTTACAAGATTTCCATATATTGCATCTTTTGTTATTGTTTTATCTTGAGTTGAGTATCTTATTGTTGAGTTGAGTCGAACTATGTTTCACTAAGTTGAGTATCTTCTTATTGAGTTGATGTAATGACCCGTTAGACTATTTTGAGTACTACTCCTCTCTCTTTCATAAAGGACCCTTTCCGTAAATTTTTAATGGGAATTTTAAGTTACTTGTTCAACTACGGCTATTTAATTAGTGAGTAAATTTTAAATATTTAATTTTAGTAATTAATTAATGGGCCAAGTCCATAATTTATTTAATACATATACTACCTAATCTATTTATTAAGATTAGTTAGTGGGGTTAACATTTTTATATCACAATGTGATGAGAGGAAAAAAGAACGAGGAAATTTACAGAAATCCGCCGATAGAAGACCGAATGGTCTGATTGAGGAAAAATCCTTCAGGTACAAAAATAACAGATGCATCCATATTTCATATTATATTAGTCTATAAGTATTATTTTTTAGTTCATGTGATTAATTATTATTATATTATGACAACAATTAATTTGTCACGACTCAAAATGTACGTGAGATGACACTCGTCTTATCCCATCAAGACAAGTCAGCCTAAACCTCAATCAATACGATAAATTGCGGTAATAAAACGATAATAATATTCCACTACTATAAAATAATGTGAAAATTTGTAATCAACTTAAATATACCTCCAAAACCTGGTTGTCACGTGCACAAGCCTCTAATGTATTACACAAGAATTGAAAGAAATATAAAAGTTTCATATGACATTGTTCCTAAAGCAGAACAAGATCATTAATAGGAGTAAGAAGGTCTACTGAGATGACAAACAACTTCCTCACAAATCTCCATAGGAAGTCTCGGATAAAAAGATAATAGAAAGTATCACGAAGATTCGGGCTCGTAACCTACAAAAATGTAGAAGCAAGGGGTGAGTACCAACCACACGGTACTCAACAAGTAAACTTCTAAACACAAGCTAAGGGAATAGAACGGGTACTCATTACACCCCAACTGAACCTCCACAACTACAACCTGCATAAAACCAGCCCAACCTAAGAGTTCACAATTTACATAAAACACAGCTCAACAACAACACTTTAACATTTATATATCCTCAACAACAAACTCACTATTCATCAAATCACAACTTCCACAGAAAGGCACTCACAAGATCAGCAACAGACAAGATCAAGTTCATCAATGATAAAGATGGGCAATGTAATGAAATGCAATGTCAAGTATAGTGATGCATGTCTGACCTAACAATAAACACCCGTTGTCTCTCAGTTCGGGATCCATGTGGGACATATATGTCCATGCATCCGTTGCGGCACGCGACACATCCCTCTATATATAGTATCCATCGCGGCGCACTACACGTCCCTCGATATATAGTATCCATCGCGGCACGTGATACGTCCCTCGATAATAGAATCCATCGCGGCGTGCGACACGTCCCTCAAAATAAAGTATTTGTTGCGGCGCGCGACACGTGGCACTCGTCTTATCCCATCTAGATAAGTTAGCATAAAACTCAACAAATACGATAAAATGCGGAAATTTATAATCAACTTAAAAATATCCCCAAAACCTAGTTATCACGTGTATAAGCCTCTAAAGTATTATAATTGATTCAAAAAAAAAACACAAGTCTCAAATGACATTGTTTCTAGAATAGAACAAGATCATAAATAGGAAAAAGAAGGTCCGCTGAGATGATAAACAACTACCTTACAAATTTCCAAGAAGCATCGGAAAAGAAGAAAGAGAAAGTATCACGAATATCTAGGCTCGTAACCTACAAAATTGTAGAAGCAAGGGGTGAGTACCAAACCACACGGTACTCAACAAGTAAACTTCTAAACACAAGCTAAGGGGATAGAATACGGGTACTTCTTACACCCCAACTGAACCTCCACAACTACAACTTGCATAAAACCAGCCCAACCAACCATTCACAATTTACTAGCACATATCTCAACAACAACATTCTAACAATCACATATCTTAACAACAACATTCTAACAATCACATATTCTCAACAACAAGCTCAATATTCATCAATCACAACCTCCATAACTACAACCTGCATAAAACCATCACAACCTAACAGTTCATAATTTACATAGCACACAACTCAACAACAACACTCTGACAATTACATATCCTCAACAACAAGCTCAATATTCATCAATAAAGTTCCACTGAAAGGCACTCACAAGATCATCAAATCACAATATCAAGTTCACTAATGATAAATATGTGCAACGCAATGAAATGCAATGTCAAGTATAATGATGCATGTTTGACTAACAATACACACCTACTGTCTCTCAGTTCGGGACCCGTGGGGGACATATCTGTCCATGCATCTGTCGCGGCGTGCGACACGTCCCTCGATAATAGTATCCATCGTGGCGCGCGATATGTCCCTCGATATATAGGATCCATCGCAGCGTGCGACACGTCCCTCAAAATGGTATATCCTCTTTAATTTCTTATTCTTTCTCAGTTCACATAACACTTGTCACAATCATGTATCAAAACAATGCAAATGAGATGTTCACAATAATGAGGAGATGACCATTTTCATAACATTCCACAATTCAGAACAACACAATGAATCAACAAGCCATTCAAATCATTCTCAAACATCACACACCAATAATTAATCACATTACCTTTTTATTACCATTTTCCATCATTAGAATTATTCAACATGGACAAGTCAACCCACCACCGATTCTCATTACTCTCCAACACACACCACAAGGAAATACATGATTCTATACACTTAACAAGGGTTTAGAAATTCACTTGGCTCAAATAATGGAACGATCACTTCGGGACTTGAGACTTCCCCTTTCATTGGGCTTCTAAATAAATACAATATATTCAAATAAATAGTCACAATAAGGATTTCAAAACTAACAACATCCATACTACTATATCTCTAGCTTAGAACCAAAAACTCACTCAAATTTATAATCAATTTCTTTATCTTGCTAACATGTCAACTCTCATATTTTTCAAATTTCAAGTCTTGGATTTAGTCTCAATATCTCCAAATAACATAATTTTAATGATCTTTATATACACAAGACACCCACTATTTAATTATATATCTCAATATATCAAAACTTGAATGATAATATAATAATTAAATGAAAATAATTAAAACCGAAACTAATTGCTCAGCACACTAGTGTCGCACTACAAAACTACCTGCTGAAACAACCAATTTTCAATGTTTTAATTCATATTCCTTGTCCCACTACTAATGATCCTAATCATGGTCCAATGATTAGGAGTAATCATTATCCAATGATTGGACCATGAATGCTTATACACATGCTTACCATTCCAACTTCAGAACGTCAAACATATACACCAGTTTTCGATTTATTTATTTTTTTCGCTATTTAATTCCGGTTTCTTCTCTTTTACCACCAACATAGTAGTAATAATAATATAACCCATACAAATATACACTATACCAGATTTAGGTGTGATTAGATGATTGACCTGATGAAGAAGGGAGCCTTTTGCTATCGCCACACCGCAGTTTTCTTTTCCGAAATTTACTTTTGTTCCTCACTAATTTATGACTTACAATTATTAAACCATTTTTACTTAAATTCAGTTTTTATAAATTATGGGCTTAGCCCATTAGCCACAAACTAAAATTAATTATTTAAAATCACCCGTCAACTAAAAAATTAAATTAATTAATAAATACTCGTTAATTAAATAAATATAGTTATTGAATAGTTAAAAATTCTCAAACCAACTTCACCGACTGATCAAAAATAACTCGGGGCAACTATCGGGAGAGGTAAAATGGTAATTTTATAAAATTTTCCAAAAATGATATTCCGGGTCATTACATTATCCACCACTAAAAATCATATTCGTCCTCGAACATAAGGAAGCAGAAGATAGAATAATCGACGTTACCAGAAGCCTGAAGTATGATCTTCCCGAGCGGTGCTCATCTCTCCAAGTGAGCTCTTCATTAAAACCATTTTATCAAGATCAACTATTAAGAACTCAACTTTCTAATCAAAATTTGACAAATCTACTAATCAAGAGTGATTATCAAGCCACAAACTAGCTCATGAACCCAATCTAAACTGAAACCCATTGGACCTTAACACAACCATTAGGACGAATCTTTTCTCACACAACCAAGATAATATTTTGAATTGATACTCGCTACAACTAGAAGCGAACTTGAACCAAGCACCACACACTCATAATGCACAAACCATCACATATCTTATCAAGATTTCTTTTCACGAGTTTAAGTTATAAACTCTGATCTTTAGACATCGGGCACTCATCAAAGGAGAATTAAACTTATCTAACCCAATGAAGAAAATGATTAAGTAAATACCCAACAAGCGATACACTTCAAAATGCAGAACCTCTAACAATACTCTAAGACAATTGTAGCTCTTCATAGTAGCTCTTGTATAAGTTCTCATAAGCAAGGATGTGCATGTAGAACTATTGGTATACTTCAACTATCCCAAACAACACCAAACTTATCATAACTGAAATGACCAACTCTACCAAGAATTTCACCCTACTAAGAGGACAATCACAGGATCGGTACACCCGATCCACCACTAGGAATTCAACCAAGGATGTAGAAACACGCGTGACATAGGCATTGAATCAAACTCTAAATAATGTCCAAAATGAAGAGGGTGGTCACATAATAACGTACAGAACCAAAGTCAAATAACATAAGATACTCCTTCCATAATGTCCATATCAAACATTTACATCCATCTAACTCTATCTCCTTAATTTTTAGCCACCACAATCAATTAGTTTAGTCCCTATTACAATCGTACACATACTCGATTCATTAAACCCCACATACTTCTCATTGTACTCCACTAAAGTCAACACTGTTAATACTAAACAAACATCATAATCACACCCGCCATTTACTTACTCTGATATAATTTTGTCACGACCCAAAAATGGGCGTGATGGCACTCGTCTTATCCCACAAAAACAATTCAGCCTAAAACTCAACAATTACGATAAAATGCAGAAATTTATAATCAACTTAAAAATACCTCCAAAACCTGGTTATCACATGTATACAAGCCGAGTCAATGTAGAGTCTCGAGGATCGGTGCGAAGACACATGTACTTATCTTCGAGAGGCTATATTGGCTTTTAGGAAAAATCTTCACTTCTTGAAACCCTATCATGCATCCTTTGCTTGTTCTGATTTTTATCGCTTCATTCCATTCTCTCTCACTTATGTGATGACTCATGTGTAGTTCCTCATGTTAGTAGTTGGTGTCGTGTATGGCTTGGATGTTAGATATGGTACAAGGTTGAAGTGATATACTTGTGAAGATGATGTGTGGTCAGATTTAGAATGTTCAATGATTATAAGAAATTGCGTGAGGTTATGGTTTGATGATTCACTTTGAGGATAAATAAATGATTAGGTTTAACAATGGTTTAAGAGACTTCATGAGCGTCTTATACTTTTTTAGGCTAGTCATCCAGTAGTAGGATTAGTACTTGTGTGGTATAGGCAATATCTAGAGTGGTTTGTCAATTGGAAGTGGAATGATTAAAAGTATGGCTAGATAATAAATAGTGTAACCTTGGAAAATACAGTTGGTATAGTTTTCATAACATATATGGGTTGCTTAGCGAATGATGTTGCGCCAATCAAGAGGTTGTTGAGGATATATAATTGTTAAAGTGTTTTTGTTGAGCTGTGTGTTATGTACATTGTGAACTGTTAGGTTGGGCAGGTGTTATGCAGGTTGTAGTTTTGGAGGTTCGGTTGAGGTGTAAGGAGTACCTGTTCTATTCCCTTATCTTGTGTTTAGAAATTTATTTGTTGAGTATCGTGTGGTTGGTACTCATCCCTTGCTTCTATATTTTTGTAGGTTACGAGCTTGGATCTTCGTGATACTTTCTATTCTCTTTTTATCTGAGGCTTCATGTGGAGATTTGTGAGGTAGTTGTTTGGCATCTCAGCAGACCTTTTTACTCCTATTTATGATCTTGTTCTGCTTTAGGAACAATGTCATATGAGACTTTTATATTTCTTTCAATTATTTTGTAATACATTAGAGGGTTGTGTACGTGATAACCGGGTTTTGAGGGTATATTTAAGTTGATTACAAATTTTTGCATTATCTTATAGTATTGGAATATTATTATCATTTTATTTGCACAATTTATCGTATTGATTGAGGTTTAGGCTGACTTGTCTTGGTGGAATAAGACGAGTGCCATCATGCCTATTTTGGGTCATGACAAAATGGTATCAGAGTCCAGGTTCATAGGTCTCACGTGTGTACTAGTCGAGTCTATGTAGAGTCTCGAGTATCGGTACGGAGACGTATGTACTTATCTTCGAGAAGGTATAGTGATTTTTAGGAAAATTCTTCACTTCTTGAATCTCTGTCATGCATCTTTTGTTTGTACTAATTGGTATCTCTTCATTCCATTCCCTCTCACTTATGTGATGACTCATGCGTAGTTCCTCGTGTGAGTAGTTGGTGTGTCGTGTATAACTTGAAGGTTAGACCTAGTACTAAAGTGGAAGTGATAAACTTATGGAAATGATGTGTAGTTAGGTTAAGAATGTTCAACAATTTGAAAGGATTGAGTAAGGTGATAACTCGATGATGCATTTTGAGGATATTCAAATGATGAGGTTGAACAATAGTTTGAGGAATTTTATGAATGTGTTTATTATTTTTGTTAGTTACCCCAATAAAGGGAATAATACTTGTGTGGTATAGGCAATATCTTGATTAGTTTGATAATTGGAAGTGGTATGATTAAAAGGATGGATAGGTAATGAACACCGTCATTTTGAAAACTACAGTTAATAATGTTGTCATAACATATATGGGATACTTAGTGACTGATGAAAATGATGTTACGCTAATTGAGGTCAGAATCTCTACTGTAGTTTCATAGATTGAGTACATGTCAAAGAGGAACATGAAATGACTACTATAATCGTATCGATTATTACTTGGTTAGAGTGATGGAGTGTGTTAATTCTACTATCGACCTGATATATGAAGAAATGGATACCACATTGGATGAGGGACAGAACAAATTTGGTATTGTATTGTAGTTATTCAATGGATAGAAATGTGTGGGCTATTGGGTACAATCTTCTCAGTAGGTATGATGTGTTCTAGTGGTGAATCAACAAACTTTTACGATGTGGTACTAGTGGTACATGGAAATGGATACGTCGATTGTAAAGTGCGAATACTAACTACTTAAAGAGTTATCTGTTGTATCAAATGCTCGTATAATGAGATTTGGTGTTGTATTTACATTTGAGAAACCAATTAGGTTGTTACTGCAGATGTTTGGGATTAAGTAGTATGTATAAGGAAGATTTTAGTGGTGGATCGTTGATACGGTGTTAGTGTGTTAAGTTGAGAAGTGTATCTCGAGGGTTCTAAATGAGGACCAGTGATTTCATCTTAAGGTCCAAGGGAATGGATAGATACCAGAATGACAAGCTTATGGGTAAAGGAAGTCCTAAAGAGTATACTTGTGTGAAGGTAATTGAAATTTTTAGTAAAAAGTGCATATAAAAGTGGGTTAGTCCTTTAGATTTGATTGGTATAGCTGGGTTTAAAATGCCATACTGATGAAAAGGTTGACTTCGTGGTGATGACAAGAGCTAACTGAGCATGATGGTAATAAGAGTTCATGATGGATTGTGATTAGGATGCAACTATATGATAAATATTATTGGTTAAATGGATTTTTTTTATGATAATGACGACATGCGAGTATCTAATGTTATGATTTGCTACTATTTGATGATTAATGTGGTTGCATGGAAAGTTATAGGAGGTGATGAGATACCACTCGAATAGAATTTAAATGAATCAGAGTCACAAATGAAAATAATTAGTGGGATGTATTTTAGTCATTGAAAGAGGCAATCGAGAACAAAGATATTTACTCTAATTGCAAAGAACAAAGATATATCTTTAGAGAGTTAAGAATCGGGTTCAGAGATACGTGGTTCTGTATATTTTTCTCTTATTATGGTAATAGTGTCACGGGTTCATCAGATTGGTTAAAAACAATTGGGTAAGATTTGAGAAAGAAGTCTACACATGTTTGACTCGAGTGTGGTGATAAGTTCTTTTACGATTTTGAGTTTTGTAACTGGTACAGTCAAATTTTAACGAAGGATACGGTAAGATCGATGGAGAGGCGATCAATTATATGCTAAGATATGTGAATCAATAAAAATCTTCAAGGTATGAGTTAATGTTGATAGATAAAGAGATTGGATTACATAGTTGGATTCAAAATTCATGGTTTTCAATGTGAGTTTAGGTTTGTGGTAGTGTGTTTTGTCAAGGTATGGATTGGTAAGGTAAGAAATGATCGATCACATTGAGTATGAAGCACTTAGAAGGACTTAAAAATAATTTGAGTAGTAAATTTGGTTACTTTTGATTGTTATACCTAAGGGGGGTTTCACATAATGTTTTAGTTTAGAGGATAAGGTAAAAATATCACGGGTTGTTGGTCAAAGGATAAGATTGGTAAGCAAGTCAGCGACAGGAAAAAGAGCTTGGTGTATTAAAGAGTTCAAGGTATTTAAAACTTGCGTCATGGGAAGAATTTAAGAGATGTAAAGGAATAAGACCTCTCATATAAACTCTTGGTTCGAAGTTGAAGGATATATGGATTTTCATATATAAGGTCTAATATGACTATGGATGTGAATTGGTTCAGTATAGACCTACTAGAGTTTTATCATTGACTTTTATAAAGATTGAGTTTTGGTTTGGGTTACAAGCCATGATGTATGAAAGATTCTATGTGGTTATGTCGAGCTAGATTGTTCAAAATATGATAGGTAACTTATGGATGTTAAACGGTGTGGACCTACAGTTCTACATGGCTATTAAGAATTTTGAGTTGGATTGATACTATTCTATTGATGAGACTAAATTGATTGTTGTTATGCATTACATAGACACTAGATGGTAAATAAAGGTTATATACTCGTAGTATACAAAATCATTTAGGTGACTCAAAAACAAATCTCTCTAAGTTTTGACATGAGGTATATGATGGTTTGAATGACAGTTGAAATTTGGTATCTGAAAAATTATGTGGAGTTGACATTGAGTGTGATTCAATTGTTGTATCTCGATGGTAAAGTACTTTTAGATTTGGAATTAGTGCTATCAGTCATGGGTGTGACCTATATTTGTCATGAAATGCTTAAATGGAAAGAGAGGGAGCCATAGTTCGAAAATTTTGGAGGCGATAATATGTTTGCTAAGAAGACTTTAATACTAATGATGGTTTGAGAGTAAGGTAAATGGTTGGTGTGTCTATGATGTTCTATTAATATTAAGAGTGTTGACCCTAGTGAAGTACTGGGAAGAGCACATGTGGTTCGATAAAAAAAGTAGGTGAACAATTATAATCGGAACTAGATTGGTGATTGTGGGTAGCTAGAAAATTTAAGAGATAGGTCCATATGAATGACAATGTTTGATATGGGCACTATGGAAGAAGTATCTAGTGTTATTTGACTTTGGTTCTGTTTATTCTTATATAACCATCTACTTCGTTTTGGATATGGTTTGGGTGTGATTCGCTTTCTATACCCACACGTGTTTTCATACATATGGGTAAATCCCTAGTAGTGGATCGGGTGTACCGATCATGTGATTGTCCTCTTGGTAGGGTGACATCCTTGGTTAGACTTGTTCATTTAAGTTATGGAAGATTTGGTGTTGTTTGGAATAGTTGAAGTATACTAGTGATTCTACACGCACAACCTTGCTTAAGAGAATTCATAGAAGTGCTACCATGGATACTTACAGTTGTGTGATAGTCTTAATATTCATCTTGTCATAGAGGTCACGTTCCGAATATGTGTGATTGAAGGAAGGGAGCATTGGGTATAGCTCTACCGTTCTTAAAGGTTGTCTACAATAATAGCTATGGATCTAGCATTTCGATAGTGTTGTTTGAGGTTTTGTTAGCTTGGGTGTATCGCTAGCTAAGTGGTTACTTGATCATTTCCTTCTTTGGGTTAGATACGTTTGATCCTCCCTTGATGAGTACCTGATATCTAAAGATCGGATTTTTTTTATAATTAAGCTCGTGAAAATATTATAATGTGAGAATAATATCTTGATAAGATCTGTGATGGTTTGTGCATTATGAGTGTGTGGTGGTTGGTTAAAGCTCACTTCTGGTTGTAGTCGGTATCAATTCAGAATGTTATCTTGGTTATGTGAGGAAAGATTCATCATAATGGTTGTGTTATGGTCCAATGAGTTTCAGTTTAGATTGGGTTCATAGGTTAGTCTGTGGCTTGATAATCACTCCTCATTTGTAGATACTCCAAAGTTTGATTCGAAAGTTCAGTTCTTAGTAGTTGCTCTTGATGGAATGGTCTTAAGCATGTGCTCACTTGGAAAGATAAACATTGACTCTGAAAATTATACCGCAGGCTTTTGGTAATGTTGGTTTTTCTTCTTTCTTCTTCTTTATGTTCGAGGACAAACATGGTTTTTAGTGGTGGATAATGTAATGACCCGTTAGACTATTTTGAGTACTAGTGCTCTCTCTTTCATAAAGGACCCTTTCCGTAAATTTTTAATGGGAATTTTAAGTTACTTGTTCAACTACAGTTATTTAATTAGTGAGTAAATTTTATATATTTAATTTTAATAATTAGTTAATGGGTCAAGTCCATAATTTATTTAATACCTAATCTATTTATTAAAATTAGTTAGTGGGGTTAACATTTTTATATCACAATGTGATGAGAGAAAAAAACGAGGACATTTACGGAAAGCCGCCGATAGAAGACCTAATGGTCTGATTGAGGAAAAATCCTTCAGGTACAAAAATAACAGATGCATCCATATATCATACTTCATTAGTCTATAAGTATTATTTTTTTAGTTCATGTGATTAATTATTATTATATTATGACAACAATTAATTTGTAAAAGAAACAAAATGGGAGGAGGAGAAAGTTGATTAATATATGCAGTTAACGATCTGGAAGGTTGGAATTGGCTCAAATTAATAGTTAATGTTGTTTTCCTTTTATATAAAAATGTTAGTGGATAATTACGTGATTGGCCATTAATAGCCTAATGATAGAGTAGTTATGAGGTTTATGTGATAATGATGAGTGGAACGGAAAATTTTAATTCTACAAATTGTTTTCAGTCACTACTTTGGTTCGGTTTCTTTTTATTGTTTTTATTATCATATTATAATTTCAAGTTTTGATATATTGAGATATGAAATTAAATATCGGGTGTATTATATTATATAAAAGCTATTAGGGTTGTAGTGTTTGGAGAAATTACGACTTAACCCTAGGCTTGAATTGGAGAAATATGAAAGTTGGAATGTTAATTGGCATCAAGATTAGGAACTTGACTATATATTCGAGTGAGTTTTTTGGTCCAGACTAGACCTGTTGTGATATGAGTGTCGTTAGTTTCGAAATCTTATTGTGATTATCTATTTGAATAGATTGTATTGATTTGGAAGTCAACCGAAAGAGAATGACTCAAGTTCTGAAGTAATTGCTCGATTGATTAAGGCAAGTGGATTTCTAAACCCTTGTTAAGTGCATAAAATCATGTATTTACTTGTGGTATGTGTTGGAGAGTAATGAGACTTGGTGATGGGTTGACTTGTCCATATTGAATGATTATAATGATGAAAAAGAGGTAATAAAAGGCAATGTGATTAATTGTTGATGCGTGATGTGTTGAGAATGGTTTGAAAGGCTTATTGACTCATTGTTGATGTTGTATCACAATTGTGTTGTGCATTATTATGAAAATGGTCATCTCCTCATTATTTATGTGAACATGTCATTTGCATTGTTCTGAGACATGATTGTGACAAGTGTTATGTGAATTGAGAAATAATAAGAAATTAAAGAGGATGAACAATTTCGAGGGACGTGTCGCACACCGCGACATATACTATATTTTGAGGGACGTGTCGCACGCCGCGACATATTCTATTATCGAGAGATGTATCGCGTGCCGCGATGGATACTATATATCGAGGTACGTGTCGCGCGCCGCGATGGATGCATGGACATATATGTCCCCCATTGGTCCCGGACTGAGAGACAGCGAGTGTGTATCGTTAGGTCAGACATGCATCACTATACTTGACATTGCATTTCATTACATTGCACATCTTTATCATTAATGAACTTGATTTTGTGTGTTGTTGATCTTGTGAGTGCCTTTTTGTGGAAGTTGTGATTTGATGAATAGTGAGTTTGTTGTTGAGGATATATAATTGTTAAAGTGTTGTTGTTGAGCAGTGTGTTATGGAAATTGTGAACTTTTAGGTTGGGGTGGTTTTATGTAGGTTGTAGTTGCTGAGGTTCGGTTGGGGTGTAAGGAGTACCCATTATATTTCCTTATCTTGTGTTTAGAAGTTTACTTGTTGAGTACCGTGTGGTTGGTACTCACTCCTTGCTTCTACATTTTTGTAGGTTACGAGCCCTGATCTTCGTGATACTTTATATTCTCTTTTTATCTGAGGCTTCCTGTAGAGATTTGTGACGTAGTTGTTAGTCATCTCAGCAGACCTTCTTACTCCTATTTATGATCTTGTTCTTCTTTAAAAACAATGTCATATGAGACTTTTATATTTCTTTCAATTCTTGTGTAATACATTTGAGGCTTGTGCACTTGACAACTGGGTTTTGGGGGTATATTTAAGTTGATTACAACTATTCGCATTATTTTAAAGTATTGAAATATTGTTATCATTTTATTTCCTCAATTTATCGTATTGATTGAGGTTTAGGCTAACTTGTCTTGGTGGGATAAGACGAGTGTTATCACGTCCATTTTCGGTCATGAGAGTTGAGCCCTATTTTCTCTGAGTTCAGTTGAACTATGTTTCATTGAGTTTAGTTGAGTTGAGTTGAGTGAGTTGAGAAGAGGTAGGCATGTTTCTTTTACATCAGTTCAAGCTTACGTTTATGCTTTAGAATTCCCCTTACATGCTCGTATATTTCATGTATTGAGCCATTTGGCCGGCATCGTTTCATGATGCAGATACATGTATTCAAGATCATCAACATGCGTTTCGTTGAGGTCATGTGTTCTTCCAGTTAGCTTTGGTGGGCCTTCTTATATTCTGGAGGACTTTACTTCTATCTTACAGCTAGTAGTTTTGAGATGTCGTGGGTCTTGTCCCGATGTCTATCTGTAATAGTAGAGGCTTCATAGACAGATAGGGTTGAGGAGTTTCTGTATTTACTTTTATTTTGAGTATTGTACAGACTTTTAAAAAGGTTAAGTATTTGAGTTTATTGAATTTTTTCAGTTTTAAGCTTTTGTATGTTTGAGCTAGTCTTCCGCTTGTAGCCAGCCAGGATGAGGGTTCACTTGGGGACCAGCATTGATTTTCAAGTGCCGACCACGTCCAGAGTGTAGGCTCGGGTCGTGAGAGAGGCTCACTCGACGAGTCGCCGAGTAGCTTTTGCGAGCTCCAACTTCTCTTTTCTTCAGCTTTTTCTAACTTTTTCACTCCTTTTCGCATCATAACGTCCTTTCCTTTCCCTTAAGCCTTCATTACTGCATATTAACACATTAACATCAATTACGAGCACAAAAATAGGCATAGAGGACACTAAATCATTGAATAATAAGCCCTAAATGAGTTTAAATTCCCGACTCATTAAAGGATTTGCACATTATCTATTCCATGTTGATGTCAAAAGACGCTGATGTTGAAATATATTTTTAAGTAACATCTATTCGGAGACGAAGGATGTGCACCCTATCTATTCAACGTTGAAGTCTGAGGAAGCTGGAGTGAAAGATATTTTTAAGTCATATCTATTCGGAGGTGAAGGATGTGCACCCTACCTATTCCACGTTGAAGTTCGAAGATGTTGGCGTTGAAAGATATTTTATGTTGCATCTATTCGAAGGTGAATGATGTGCACCCTATCTATTCCACATTGAAGTTGGAGGAGGCTGGTGTTGCAAGATATTTTTTAAGTCGCATCTATTCGGAGGTGAATGATGTACACCCTATCTATACAACTTTGAAGTCGGAGAAGGCTGGCGTTGAAAAATATTCATATGACATTACGGGATGTGGTAGTTTTACATTTATATTGTACTAATATATCAGCTTCATTCATTCTATCGATGGACATGTATTTATATCCTATCGATGGATCATCTTCATTCGTCCTACCGATGAACATGTATTTATATTCTACCAATGGATCATGTTCATTCGTCCTACCGATGGACACATATTTATATCCTACTGGATCATCTTTATTCATTCTACTGATGGACATGTATTTATATCCTACCGATGGATCATCTTCGTTCGGATGGTCATACATTTATATCCTACCGATGAATCATCTTTATTCACCCGTATCTTATGGAATGCTACCTTTTACTTTAATTTTGTCTCTACTAATGAATTTTATCTTTGTATTATCGAGAAAATCCACGAAGATGCATTCTCAATTAAGTTAGAGGTGTGGACTAAGTCGACAAGGACACAACACAACGTTGAAACTTTACGAAGCAAGTAGAGGAGCGACTTCCATCACAGTCAAGCCACACTTTTATACGACGATCATGTATTCGGCCAAAATTATATTTGTCAATTTAGTTCGATCAAATTATTCTTTTTTATTAAATTACATTTTTTACATGTCATTCATTTTATTCGTTACATTTTTTAATATTTATTTCATTTGTTACTTTTATTATAATTCATTTTTAGTGTTTTAGCATAGTCTAGAAATATCATTAAATACGATAAGATTTGCATACACATATATTTTATTAATCGATAGTTTTAGCCCAGAGTTTTAAGATAATGGTATTGTACTAAAACGATTTTTGATTTTCTATTTAAACAATTACTTGATCATCAAGTAAGGAGTGATGGACAAGATTTTAGAGAAAGTGTGTAATTTTCAGATCTCTTAGTTTTTAAGAAATTCTTTAGTGTTCGTATTTTTTCCAGCCACCACCCTTGCCAGAACATTTTTTCGTCGAGCCACCACCGGACACCACCCAAAAAACTGACCTCCACCCCATTCCCTCGCTCTCCTCACTACCGAAAAAACCACCAGAAAACACCCAAACCGACCCCACTAATCGACTCCTCAATCCATCTTTCTTCTCCAATCAAATGAATCACCAGCAGCTACCAACCATTGCCAGAACACCATAACAACAACCCAAAACGTCCGACCAATCAAGATGCAAGCCAAATCGATGCCATTTCCGGCGAAGACCTCGACTCCTCCCCTCATCTCCGACAACCCCCACTGCCTTCATTTTTTTCTCATAGCTCGAGTTCTGCCATTAAAGGCGAACTTTGAGTCCAACTCCACTGAAACCACAAACGAAAACCCCAAATCCAATAGAAAAAAGCAACCCAAAACCCCACCCCGTTTCTCTGTTCCCTCACGACCCCGGTGAGCTTCAAAGCTCTGGTAAACAAATCAAAACACTCCGGCAAAAAATGGAACTAAAGAAGCCATTAACGGCGAGCTCAAAGATCTAGACTCCAACTCTTCCGGCTTTCTTTTCCGGCCGAACAAAGATGGAGTACGTTAATCCTGAAGGTCTCCATTTAGATGGTTGCCGTCCAATGGAGATGAGACAACATACTTTGGCTTCTATTTATTTTATCTTTAAATTTTGTTAGATATTAGTTTCTATCCCTCATTTTTGTTTCTGTCTTGTATATACTTGTTTGTTATTAATTACTTGTCTTCTTTTTGAATTGATATATCTATTAAAAAAGTAATTATTAATATAGTGAATTTATTATTTTATTTTTATTAATTATGAAATAGATAGTTTTTTTTTTTTTTTATGATTTTCAAAAGACTCTACATTTTTCTTAGTAAACTGAAGGTATAATAGGTAAAATTATTTTGTCTTTTCTTGATTTGTCAAAATGAACAAGCAAATTAAGAACAATTATAAAAAAAAAAGTAAACAAGTAATTAGAAATTGTGGAGTATTATAGCTTTTTATAATTATGTCTTACAGATTTCCATTGTACCCCGTTCATTTGCCATGGTTATAGCTGCTTTAAGTTTTTTTAAAATTTCCCTTTACTTTGTGCTATCTTTTGTGTTATTTTGGTTAATTATGTTTTGTTATTTTCTATTATTTTATTTGTTTTGTCTCTTTATTGATTTGTTGTTGTTTCTTTTTTTGCAATTGTTTTGCACTATGAAGCGGTTTAATGTTATTCTAATTTCTATTGATGATTTTAATTGGTTGTTATATGTATATTTGTTGTTATCCACTGTTTAAGAATATTGTGTTGTTATTAATTTATTACATTATTAAATATATTTAAATGGATAGTGTAGACACGTAATTTTTGACCGAACATAAGATTTTACACTATTTTTATTTCTTAAATATTTCTTTTATGTTTAAGTTAGATATTTTGGTTTTATCTTATTTTAGTAAGTTTATTTTGAAAAATTTGAAAATAACAAAAAATATATGTTTTCTTTTAATTTAAGTTTTAATAAATAAGCTAGTATTTCTTAATTATATTTTTAGACTAGCCATTTGACTTTTATTATATTTTATTAATTCAAAAATATTAGCTAATAATTTTATTATCATTATTATTTTATATATGTATATTAATAAAAAAACAAAAACTTCTCCTAACCTACACGTACTACCCCTTTTTTTGTTTTTTTGGTTAATAAGATATTCATTTATATATATTACAAGTCAATACAAGACCAGTGACTTGAGGAGCTACATACATCATGGTTCCTTTATACACTTTATACGAGGTTAAGGTAAGTTATGCATGACTATGGTAGTCTAAGGTTGTTTATGGTATGGCTTGACTTTGTAATTATTCTAAAGGCGAAATGGTTTGGTGGACCCTTATACTTGTATCAGTTTTTATTCTGAACCCTTCTACTTACACCTTTGTCATCTGGACCCTTACACTCAATTAAAATGAGACTTTTAAGCCCCTCCAACCATGTGTGTAGCTCACTGTCCTTTATATAATTGACATGTCATATCCACGTCAGATATATTAATGTCACATCATAATTATTTCATAACTATTTTTAAAAATTATTAATCAAAATTATTTAATAAAATGTAAAATAATAACATTTTAATTTATTATTGGCATTTCTAATTCTCCCTATTTCACGACCAAAAGAAAGCCATCGCCGGCGTCGTCGCCATTTTTTCCGGCGAAATCACATATACTTTCTCCCTCACCCGTCTTCATCTCCGCCGCACACCATCACTATTTTTCTTTCCTCCTCCAACCTCCACAGTTACAACAATCTAAGCCACCGCACAACCAGATCTGGCCAAACTTTTCGTAATCCAATGCCGACTACTATTTTCACACCCCAAATTGCTTACAAATACAATTTCACACCAACCTCTGCCGTGAAACTCGTCGAAATCTACCCATTATTATTTCTCCCCTTCCCACTATTTCATGGCCCAAACCGTCGCCGCCGTCGCCATTGTTGCCGGCGAAACCACTCATATTCCTTCCTTTACCTGCCTTCATCTCCGCCACACGTCACTACCATTTTCCTTTCCTTCTCCAACCTCACAAAACCAACAACCTAAGCCACCACACCAGATCTAGCCGAACACCATCACCATTTGCACCTTCATCTCCGCCGCACACCATCACCATTTTCGCCCGCCATGATTATATCCTCGCACCCTCACCCACCTCGTTTTCCTCTCCGTTGACCAGCCACGCCTCTCTCTCACTCCACTGTAATGGTGTCCGGCAATCACACCACTAGCGCCGCTCTCTCTCTCCGTCGGTGAATTAGTTGACGCAAGGAGGTGCCCAAAGTATTGTGTTTTATACTGTTTTTTGCAGATGTGTGAGCTTATGGATCCTTGTGCTTTAATTGTAAATGATTTTTGACCCTTCCAAAAAAATTTGCCCACTCTTGTATGTACTTGATTATGGTTGTTCTTTGGCAAATTTGAGTCTCGGTTTTGATTAAAACCGATGACTTGAATAGTGCTCATAATCTAATGAACATGAATGTACGGCTATGATGAGACCAAATAAAGTTGAATAGAAAATATGTGGACTTTTTGCATCTCGTTGTGATTAGCCAAGTATCAAATCGATTCTCTTGTGATGATCGTTGCACACTAGCAAAAATGTGGAGTCTTTTTTGACTTTGGTGTCAATGTCGTGTGTGATGAGCATACCGTGAACCATGCATCGTTACACCTAGAATTTTCCCCGTTGGTCTGGTTGACGAAGTGATGTGATCTCATGATATGATCTTAGGCAACTTTGAAGAGTGTGAAACAATTTGACATATACCTCTTTTGTGGCATACCTTGTGAATGTGTGTGAACATCTTTTGAACACCCCTTGAGCCTTACCCTTATTTGGAAGAAACTTGATGAAAACATGACCTTTCTTAATCCACTACCTATAATCCTCTTGATTTGTGGTTGATTGAATAACCAACGTAGGCCAAAAGCCTAAGTTGGGGGTGTGGTGAAAAGAGAAGGCAAGTCAAGAAGTGCAAGAAAAGTCTCCTTTAACCCTTGGTGTTGAGAAAAATGGAACCCCTCCATACAAAAAAAAGAAAGAAAAAGAGAAGAAAAGAATAAAAAAAAGAAAAAGTTGTGGTATAAAGTTATGAAAATGCAAAAAGAAATGGGGTTTCCGAACAATTCATGGAAAGTGAATAATGGGATGACTTATGAGCACTAAAGAAAATGAGGAAAGAAGAGGAAAGGAAGTGTTGTGAGCACCACATTTCATGAGGATAAAATTCATTGAGCCTAAATGACCATACCTTTGCACTCAGCCCTGGTACAAGCCTTAAAACGACCTTTGTGATCTTAAGTGAGCTGAAGCAAATGTTGATTGGAAAATACGGGTAAACCTATGGGTGAAATCATGCATTGTGTTCATCTTTGTGAGTGCGAGCGTTGCATTTCATTCCGGAACTTAAAATGCTTGAACCGTTGTGTGTTAAAATGGAATCATTCTTTGTGTGAGGGAATTTGATCACTTTTGTTGAGCTTGAACTTGCATTTGAAGCAAGTATCATTATCTTGAGAATCTTTTATAATGGTGTGTCACAACTTGAGTCTTTGAGTACATAATTGATCCTTGCATGAGTAAGATGAGTCTTATTGTGTACATTCATGATTGAGTCTTGTATAGCACTGTTTGAGACATCTTTTTTGAGTTGCTGAACTTGAGTTTTACTTGAGGACAAGCAAAAGTTTAAGTTGGAGGTGTTGACGAGTCTACAATTTGGACTCATTTAGGGCTTTATTTTGATAGATTTGGTGTCCTCAAATGCATATTTTGTCTCAATAACTTATGTAAATCCTTAAGTTTCAGGTATTTGAATTGACAGACTAACCATGGACACTATCAAGAAAAAAAAGGAACAAGGTGGCTGAAAGAACAAAGAAATGAAGGCCTGAGGATCGCCTAATACATTAGGTGAGTCACCGAATGGCCTTCATCTCGCCTAAAGTTCCAGTGTGCTGAGCCCTGAAGGAAAATATCAAGTTGTCAATGAAAGGGAGCAGTCGGCGCATCACCGAACAGTTTCACGAATTAGCACCATATTTCCCAATGATTCAAAATGCGAAGATGCTGAAGGCAAAAGCTGAAAGTCGATGAACCAGACCAAATGGCGGATCACCGAGTGTATTGGAAATCTCGAGTAACTGCGCCGAGTGGTCCTTCGCAACACAAATTTTCGAAAACTATAAATACCCATTTAAATCTGTAGCTTTGTATCGAATTATTTATTGAATATTAGAGTATTCTTGAGCTGAGACTTAGAATTATTTCAGTTTGAGTTCTTAGAGTTTTTGGGAGACATTGTTCTTGAGGTTTGAAGGTTTTGAAGGTTTTCAACTCCAAGAAATTGGAAGTGGGCATCAAAGAATCTTCATCTTAGATGTGTGTAAATATATTTTCTATCGTACCCATTTGATGGAAACACATTTCGATATCAACTTCTATCTCTTTATCATGTCTAGCTAAACCCCCCAATTCTTGGGGTGTGATTATGTGAATATGGGTTAAATTTACTGTTGGGTATTGCTCATTGATAGTCTATTTTCTGTTTAAATATGATTTCATTTAGTAGTTGTGTTTGAATTTAATGGGATTGTAGTTGCAAATACGATTTCATCTTTATGTTTTTGGCTTTCTCGAGAGAGATGTTTTAAAACCAAAACTACTAAATCGACAGCCTGTGGTTATTAGGTCGTCGTGGGTTCATCTCGAGAGAGTGAATCCTAGACCTTCTCCCACACATTCATCTTGAGAGAGTGAATGGGCTAGGGCGAAGGCTGTGCTTAATTGCCGCAAATCGGTGTTTGAGAGAAATCGATTTGATTCTGGGTAAATTATTTAAGAGAATTTACCCCCACTAAAGTCTAGCTTAGTTACAAATGTTCAGCGATTTACTATCAATAGCATTTACCCGGTTGTTTATTTTAGTCCATATTTCTATCACATCCCAAGAATCCCTTCTCCCTATTTCACATCTTTATATTTTTGCTATTTTTGTTTATTAGTTGAATACAAACTCCCCATTGATAATTGCCATTCGTGTCACTTTTTTATTTAGTATGCTTTTATTCATAAATATTTATAGCTATGATTGATTAGAACTAGGTTTTACTTTTCTACTTGATTTTTACTACTAACTGCTCCCTTGGGACTCGACGCCAACCCTTGGTTGGGTTATATTACTACTCACCATCGTTGGCACTTGAACTGGAAGTAGTGTCTTGATTACGTGAAACATCACTAAGCAACACCTAGATCCCGTATTGATGGAATTGAAAGAATCGGTTCTCAACAAGTCCGTTGAGGCTTTCTCCCGAGGGGGAGATAGGGTGCTTAGGTACCAGGTAGATTAATTGTTCCGGATGTTGATGTCTTGAGGGAGAAAATTTTAGAAGAGGCTCATGGTTCGCGATATTCTATTCATCCGGGAGCCACCAAGATGTGCCGTGATCTACGGGAAGTCTATTGGTTGAATGGTATGAAGAAGTATATATCGGGTTTTGTGGCCTAATGTCCAAATTGTCAAAGTTAAGGCCGAACAGCTTAAACCGGGAGGTTTGTTCCAAGATATAAATATTCCCACTTGGAATTTGGAGAAGGTGAATATGGACTTTGTTGTGGGTTTGCCAACATGATTCTATTTGGGTCATTTTTTATAGGATGACTAAATCAGCCCATATCCTTCCCGTCAAGGTTTCTTTTTCGGCGGAAGACTATGCTAAGTTATACATCAAGGAAATAGTGAAGTTGCATGGTGTTCCTTTGTCTATCATATCAGATCGGGGTACTCAATTTACTTTATATTTTTGGAAGGCATTCCAACAAGGTCTTGGTACCAATGTTAAACTTAGTACCGCTTTCCACCCTCAAATGGATGGTCAAGACGAACGCACCATTCAAACCTTAGAGGAAATGTAGAGGGCGTGTGTGATTGATTTCAAGGGTAACTAGGACGATCATCTCCCATTGATAGAATTTGCCTACAACAATAGTTACCACTCAAGCATTGCCATGGCTCCGTTTGAAGCTCTATATGGTAGGAGGTGTAGATCTCCGGTGGGTTGGTTTGAAGTAGGTGTGTTTTCTCTACTTGGTCCCAAATTAGTTTATGATGCCATTGAAAAAGTTCGACTTATTAGAGAAAGGTTGAAAACGGCACAAATTCGGAAAAAATCTTATGCCGATGTTAGAAGAAGGGATCTTGAATTTGAGATTGGTGACTGGGTCTACTTGAAAATCTCACCTATGAAGGGTGTGATAAGGTTTGCTAAGAAGGGGAAACTTAGTCCCCGGTATGTGGGCCCGTACCAAATCTTGAAACATGTTGGGAAAGTTGCATATGAATTAGACTTGCCAAATGAATTGGCTCCAGTTCACCCGGTGTTTCATGTTTCCATGCTTAAAAAGTGCATTGGTGATCCTGTGTCCATCCTTCCTTTAGAGGGTCTAGGAGTTGATGAGAACCTTTCTTATGAAGAAGTCCCGGTTGAGATTTTGGACTGGCAATTGAAGAGGTTGAGGAATAACGAAGTACTCTCCGTTAAGGTTCTATGGAGGAATCACTTAGTTAAGGGTACTACATGGGAGGCCGAGACCGATATGAAGTCCTGTTATCCTCATCTTTTTCCTTCTACTCCTATTCAAACTTGAGGTAAGTAATTCCTCTAGAGTTCTAAGTGTTTTGGGAGTCATGTGTGTTGTATGAATTTTCCATGATTTCCTTATGTTGTGCATGTTCTTGTGAGATTTCATGTTTAACGTATATTGAGTTTTCATGATGTGTATGTTCCTCATGTTGATTTACATTTTAGTATGATGATTGCATTTTTGACTTCATGAGGTGAATTGATGAACATGCTTACTTATGTTTTGATGAAATGGCGTATTGGCTCCAAATTATTGTGTTGAGCTTGCTTGAGTTGGAGAAGGTAATTCCTCCTATGTTTATGTGAATTCATGAGTTTCATGCATATTGGGTTGGTAGATGTAGTTCTTTCTTTCTTGTATTGCATTGGCCATGTTGTGAAATGGAGTTGAAGTTTCCTCCTTTAGAGTAAGTGCATAAAGTGAATAGTGCATTTTAGAGTTTTGCACATTTTTTATGTTTCATGCATAATGGGCTGTTAGTCTAGAGTTTTTAACTTAGTTTGGTGTTTAGATCATCATTTGGGAACGAATGTTCCCAAGGGAGAGATAATGTAACACCCTGGAAATCCTAATGACTTAAGCTAGAGCCTAACATGTAGTCTAGTGTCCTAAATGAGTGTAACATAAAGATTTTAGTCCTAAAATGACCTCCCTAAACTAGTTCTAATATATTAGTCCCTAAACGTCAAGGCATGGCCCCACCAAGGACCCCCCAAGGGTTCACGAGGAGGACCAATGGATAGACCAAAAATCTATCAAAAACAACTTGGTCCACGAGAGGGGAACCCACGCCACGTGGGTGGACTCACACCCCGTAGGTGGGGGTCGTGAGTCGAGACTTAGTCTCCGCCAAACTTCCCCAAACTCTCCCAAATCTTTGACCAAAACCACAACCTGCAGTACGGTCCATGGTCCCACTCACGCCCCATAGGTGGGGTCTCGTGAGTGGGAGGGTGAGATGGCCAAGATGAGGGGTTGCAGACCCAAACCACGAGTGACCAGTACGGTCCGGGGTTCCATCCACGCCTCGTGGATGGGGTCTTCACTGTTGCCTCAAATTCGGCCTAAGGTGCAAACATTTCATTAATTCCTATTTTAATTATTAAAGTTTAGGGGAAGTTTAAGTTATTTATTTAGACATATATAAGTATATATTAACTATTAATTAACTCTTTTAACTCCCATAACTCACAAGACTCAAATCATAACCACCTCTCCTCTCTCAAAATATTCTCTCTCTAAGACTCCATTGAAGAACCAAGTCAAGGTCAAGGTAGGGCTTCAAGAACCAAACTTTATTCTACAATTTCTTGAGGAATTCAACCTAATTTATGGATGATTTTCATCCTTGGGAAGCTATCACCCAATGAGCCCCTTCAAAGTATCTTTTTAAGACTTCAAAAACCTAGGGTTTTATTCTGGTCATGGGTTTTCTTCCAAAACGATTCCAATTGTTTAATTATGGTATATTATGATTGATTATGATTATTTACGGTTGGATTAATGGAGTATTGATGAATTATGATGAAAATCTCTTTTAGACACATGATTTCCCTTTCTTCTCAAATTGTGAACTAAAGTGTGACTTGATAGACCATGGAAGCTTAACAATTGATTATGTTTACATGTATTATGTTATTGAATAAATATATCCCTCTATATAAAGTGATAATTCTAGAAGTTAGGGATGATCTTGATTCCTAGCCTTGAAGGGCAATGGCTAGGGTTTGTATATGTTGATGAAGATTGTATATGAACGAATGATTCATCTATGTAGTGATGATCCTATGACTATTGTGTATTGGTGATATTGATGCAAGATCCTTATCCCCTATACCCTTACACTTGACTATGTATGAAAGGTCTATATTTGTGATAATGTTGGTGTGTTGATTGAAAGACTATTCTCATGAAACACTATGAACATGATGTGAGAGGTTTACTCACTTAGTAATGATTCTAAGGTTGAAAGGACATTCTCACCTAAAGAATCCATGAGATACCATGATACTATGATGGATTGAGTGCTAGTCATTCTTCCAGGAACATGAATATAAAGTAAAGACTTAACATAATTATTAAATGGAATTAAACTTAGCACCGAGTGGATAGGATAAAGGGATGGAAACCTTTTACCTCAGTTAGTCCGAGTTTCTAGAAGCAATCCCCCTATCCCATAACTATGTGCCCACATAGGTATCTTAGCTAGTGGATCCACCTATAAACTAAATTAATGTATGCTTTACATGAACATGAACCATGACTATGAATATGAACATGAACATGAATGTGAACTATCTCTATGACTCCTTAATGAGCTTTGCTTAGTATGAGTGGGGGTATGGGACTTCACTTGTACATTGCACAAGTAGACTTATAAAGGGGTTAGGGCGTGGTTTACTTATGCCATGAAGAAGTATGAATCTATGTATGCATGATATGACTTGATGTTAAGGATGCCTTTCCTTATTATGAACTATGAACATAAATGTCTCCTTACGTATGAATGTTGGCTTTATGAGGTTTAGGTAAGTTATGCATGACTAAGGTAGTCTAAGGTTTTTTATTGTATGGCTTGACTTTGTAATTACTCTAAATGTGCATGATGGCTTTTAAACCCAATAAATGCATCTTTTCAACTAAACGTCCCTTTTATGCATGTTTTAAGGATTTTTGTGCATGGCTTCAATACTTAGTACAATTAACCCATATTTTCTACATTTACTATGAGTGTAGGTTCCGGTCATTGAGACGTACTACTTCCTTCAAGTGAAGCTTGGGTTGACTATTCCCTAGGCTTGGTGAGTCCTCAAGTTCGAGGACAAGATGTTACCATTTGCTAGTTTCTATTATACTGACTATATTCAAGACTATTGATGTAAAGGGATTTGTTCCTAAGATTGTATTCCTATGTTTTAGATGGTGATTGAGACAAGGTCTAGAATCTTATGATTTTCTTTTATGAAAAAGATTTCCATTGTAAAAGTTTTAAATTTTTCGCATTATTTTATGTCTTTATGTTATGATTATGCTAAGGGCTTGTATAAGACCCCTTCGGGGTCAAGTACGCCATGTTGATTCTAGGGGGTAACCCTGGGTCATGACAGGTCTGTAGCTTTTCTTGGACATATTGTGTCAAGCAAGGGTATTAAGGTAGATCCTAAGAAGATGGATGCGGTCAAGATTTGGCCTAGACCTCTATCTTATTCGAAATTAGAAGCTTTTTGGGTTTGGCAGGTTACTATAGAAGGTTTGTTGAGGGATTTTCTTCCATTGCTTCTCCGTTGACGGCTTTGACTCAAAATAAAGCTAAGATTGTGTGGTCGGAAGCTTTTGAGAAAATTTTCCAAGAGTTGAAAGATAGACTTACTTCCGCTCTGGTGTTGATCGTATCGGAGCATACATATGGTTTTATGGTCTATTGTGATGCCTCTAGAGTGTGGTTTGAATGTGTGTTCATACAAAACGGTAAAGTGATTGCCTACGCTTCAAGGAAACTTAAGTCCATTAGAAGAATTATCCGACCCATGATCTTGAATTAGCAGCCGGTGTGTTTGCCTTACAAATATGGAGGCATTATTTGTATGGGGTCCATATGGTTTTTTTCACGGATCACAAGAGTCATCAATATGTGTTTAGTCAAAAGGACTTGAACCTTCGTCAACGAAGGTGGTTAGAACTTTTGAAGGAATATGACATGAGTGTCCATTATCACCCTTGCAAAGCTAATATGGCAGCGGATGCACTTAGTAGATTTTCTATGGGTAGTGTGGCTCATGTAGAGGATGAAAAGAAAGAATTGGTTCGTGAGGTGCATAGATTGGCCCAGCTAGGTGTCCAACTAGTGGATTCCACCAAGGGTGGTGTCATGGTCAATAATTATTCTGAATCGTCCTTTGTATGGATGTGAAGTCTAAGCAAGATCTCGATCTTTTATTAGTTGAGTTGAAAGAGTAGATACTTAATAAGTGTGTTGAGGCTTTCTCCCAAGGGGGAGATGGGTGCTTAGGTACCAAGGTCAATTATTTGTTTTGGATGTTGATGGTTTGAGGGAACAAATTTTAGAGGAAGTCTATTGGTGGAATGGTATGAAGAAAGATATTGCGGGATTTGTAGCCAAATGTCCTAATTATCAACAAGTTAAGGTTGAGCATCAAAGGCCGAGAGGCTTGTCCCAAGATATAAGTATTTCCACATGGAAGTGGGAAGAGGTAAATATGGCCTTTATTGTGGGTTTGCCAACATGATTGTTTTTGAATTATTATAGATCGGATGACAAAATCAGCCCACTTTATTCCCGTCAAGGTTTATTTTTCGGTGGAAGACTATGCCAAGTTGTAAATAAGAGAGATAGTGAAGTTGCATGGAGTTCCATTATCTATTATTTCGGATTGGGGTACTCAATTTACTTCTTTTTTTTAGAAGTAATTCCAGAAAGGGCTTCGTACTAAGGTTAAGCTTAGCACAACTTTTCATCCCCAAACCGATGGACAAGCGGAGCGTACCATCCAAACATTAGAAGATATGTTAAGGGCATGCGTTATAGACTTCAAGGGTCATTGGGATGACTATTTTCCATTAATAGAGTTTGCCTACAATAATAACTATCACTCAAGTATCGGTATGGTTCCTTTTGAAGCTTTGTATGGTAGGAGATGTAGGTCTCCGGTTGGTTGGTTTGAGGTAGGAGAAATTTCTTTAATAGGTCCCGAGCTAGTTTATGAAGACATTGAGAAAGTTTGGCTTATTAAAGAGAGGTTGAGAACGACTCAAAGTAGACAAAAGTCTTATGCCGATGTGAGAAGAAGGGATCTAGAATTTGAAGTTAATGATTGGGTCTATTTGAAAATATCACCCATGAAGTGTGTGATTAGATTTGGCAAGAAAGGGAAATTTAGTCCCCGGTATGTAGGCCCATTTCAAATTTTGAAACATTTTGGGAAAGTTGCCTATGAGTTTGATTTTCCAAATGAGTTGGCCTTGGTTCATCCGGTATTTCATGTTTCTATTCTTAAGAAATGTATTGGAGATCCGGCATCCATTATTCCCCTAGAAGGGTTGGGGGTTGATGAAAGTCTTTTATATGAAAAGGTTCCGGTAGAGATCCTTGACCAGCAAGTCATGAGATTGAGAAACAAGGAAATAGCTTTCGTAAATGTTTTATGGAGAAATCATCTAGTTTAAGGTGCTACCTAGGAGGCCGAGGCCGATATGAAGTCCCGATATCGTCATCTCTTTCCTTCTACTCCTATTCAAGCTTGAAGTAATTAGTTCCTCTTTAGTTTTTGTGTTTTGGGAGTCATGTGTTTTGTATGTGTTCTTCATTGATTTCCTTATGTTATGCATGTTCTTGATAAATTGATGTTTAGTATGAAAATGAGTTTTCATGATTTATGTGTTCCTTATGTTGTTGTGCATTTAGTGTGAGTTGCATACTTGAGTTCATGAGATGAGTTGATGAACATGCTTTAGTATGCTTTTGAAAGTTATTGCATATTGGCTCCATGGTATTGTGTTGAGCATGCTTTTAGTTGGAGAAGGTAGTTCCTCCTATGAATATGAGAAATGTTGAGTTTCATGCATAATGGGTTGTTAGATGTAGTTTTTACTTCCTTGTATGGCATTGATTTTATTTGAGAAGGAGTTGAAGTTTCCTCCTTTGAATTGTGCATTATTTTGATGCTTCATGCATGATGGGCTGCTAGTCTTGAGTCTTTACTTCCATAAGGTGTCTAGATCATCATTCGAGGACGAATGTTTCCAAGGGGGAGATATTGAAATACCCCAAAAAATAGTAGGCTAAACTAGAGCTAAATGTGAGGGTTAACGTCAAGGAAGAAGGGCTAGAGCCAAGAAAAATGGGCAAGGGCCCAAGGCTGCCAAAGATTTGGCCAAGGTACTGCCCCACCTCCACGATGGTCTTCACGACCTGTGGCGGACACCACGCCCTATTGTGCCACCCGTGGAGGGCTAGTCAGTAGCCTCCCAAAAATCTTCCCAAAAGTCGCTCCTCTTCACAAGCCACTTCACGGCTCGTGGTGAAGACCAAGGCTCGTGGGAAGCCTTGTGGGAGGGAGTGGTGGTGTGAGGGTTGAGAGAAGTGGGTTAGCCACGGCCTCAAGGCCTATGAGAGGGATCATGGCTCGTGGCAAGCACCACGGCTCGTGGAGCCCCTCGTGAGATTGCCTTGGGCTTTAGGGATAAGGGCACATGTTTCCTAGCCAATGCCTCAAGTTTACGGAGGGGACCACGACTCGTGGTCATGAGGGGTGTTTTGGGTAATTCTGGTTTATGTCTTATTAGAGTGAAGTCCTTTTGCCTTAGTTTTAAACACCTATATAAGTCATTTTAAGTCAAAATACACCCATACACCCCATTATTTCAAAAACCCCAAATCAAATCCCAAAAGTTCATCTTCTCTCAAAAATTCTCTCTTTAGAACTTCAAGGAAGAAGAAGAAGGAAGTTGGAGCTAGGGTTCAAGAAAAACTTTATTCTCATCAAATTCATTGGGCTTCATTGTTAAGGTTTGGTAGTCCTTCATCCATGGATAGCCTTCATCCATGGAGTCCCTTCAAAACCCCAATTTCGAAGATAGAAATTCCCCAAAAGCTAGGGTTTGTCTCCAAGTCATGGGTTCCTTTCAAAAACGATTCTAATGCTTTAGTTACTTCATATTATGATTGAATTGATGATTTATTATGGTTTTTGTTGAAATCCCCAAGAACCCATGAAACCCCCATATTAATCAATTATGATCTTGTGAATGTGGGTTTGTTGATTACACAAGAATGTTATGAGATTATGCTTGTGATAGTTGGGTTACTTGAATTATGTTATTATCCATGTCTGATGTAGTAATTCAAGATGTATTGATGGAATATCATTTTTGATCCTTGAAGGGTAAAGTATGAGAATTATGGATGATTTATGAAGTTTAATATATACTTTAAGAACACTTTGAGAGTAAAGTGATTATGATTAACATCTAGTTGTTGTATTTTTGAAAGGTTATTCTCAAATACACACTTATGTATGAATATGCTATGATGTGAAAGGTTTTCTCACAATATGATGATTCTAAGGTTGAAAGACTATTCTCACCTAATGAATCTATGAGTTATAGTATGAGTTATGTTGGATTGATTGTCAAGACATTCTTCCATGAATATGAACTTAAGTCAAGACTTATTATGAACTCCGTGGGAATTAATGCTTAGCACCGAGTTGATAGCGATATGAGATGGAAGCCCTCACGATAGTAGATTCCGGGTTTCTAGGAGCAATCTCTTGGGATGGAAGCCCTCACGATAGTAGAGGCTGGGTTTTCTAGTAGCAATCTCATTATCCCAAAAACTATATGCCCTAATAGGTATTTAGCTAGTGGATCCACCTAAGCTAAGAGTATTATTCTACCTTAGGCAAGTAGGACAACCTCTTTTTGATGTGGGGTAGACGTCGGATTCCATGTAAAGCTCACATGGTTTATGTCGGTTAAGGCTTATCCCACTATGCTACTTTGAACAAGAATATGAATTATGGACTATAGCTACTCAAGAATTTTTACGTAGTATAGGTGAGATTATGAGATATTTTTCATATATTGCACAATTATGCTTTGAGGGTACTTATAGTATATTTCTCTTATGATATGATGATTTATGTAATGATTATGTTTATGAATTATGCTTTTCTATTGTCTTTAAAATGATACTTTAACTTAGTAAATTGCATGCATTCAACTAAAATGTCCCTTTTAGCATGTTTTCAATGTTTTTGTGCATGGCTATCATATTTAGTGCAATTTTCTACTAACCCATACTTTCCTACATTTTCTCCCAAGTGTAGGGTCCGGTTCTCAAGGTGGTCAACATTGTGGCAAAAGCTTGGATTTTATCATTTGTCCTAGCTTGTTGGTGAGTCTTCATGATTCGAGGATCGATATTTTCACTTAGTAGTTTATTTCTTTGTATTTCCTTTTCGGACTATGTTGTATGGGCTATGGCCCCTTTCATTTTGACTATTGCAATTGATGGCTAAATTGAGACAAGTCTAGACTTACGCTTTCTCTTTATAAAAAAAATTGGGCTTGAAATGCGTTTTTTCACTCTTTATTGTTCTATGCTTATGTTATGATATGCTAAGTGGCTTACATGGTGCCTTTCGGGGTCCTATGTTCCTTTGTTACATCTCGGGGGTACCCCTGGGCCGTGACAACCTCCATCTCAATATGCTCTCGGTGCTAAGCCTAAATCCCACAGAATAGTCATTTTCTTACTTGTTCTCATTATCCATGGAAGGGCACGTCATCTTTCCAATCCAAGCTAGGTCACAAGTCATAAGTCATCCATGGAATGACATCATTCAATAACAAATCCAACCTAGGTTTCATTAGGATAGCTCCTTATCTTTGATTCATTTAGTTGAGAAGACCTTTCAACCTTAGAACCCGTACTATGTGAGAAAACCTTTCACAATCATTCTTTCATGTGTATATGAGAAAATCATTTGAACAACACAACAACACCATTATCATTAATACTTCACTCTCAAAAGCATCCTTAAAATATTTACATAAATTTCAAAAGAACATGCTTAATCTCATAACCTCTTCATTCATAATCCAAAACCCACATCATATTGTAACACCCCATAATTTAGTGAGTTGAACTAGTGAGTTCTAGAGCCTTTGGTCAGAGTTTTGGAGTGTCGTATGAGGGTTAAAACTTGTAAAATATTGTTCCCATACTTAGAATAGGGGTTTTAGGGGTTAAACGTCCGGGTACGACTCTCCAAGGACCACCCAAGGGGTCCTTGAGGAGGACCCCAAAACAGTCCCTAAATCTGGAAAATTTTGGTGAGCCACGGATGGCAAACCACGGCCAGTAGACCAGACCACGTCCCGTAGGTCTTGGGCGTAGGTCCAGGTCTGTTGAGTCCTGCAACTTCAAGCCTCAGTCACTAACCGCGAGACAAAACGACGGCTAGTAGACCCATCCACGGTCCGTGGATGGTTGGGAGTAGGTGCTGCCAGATTTTGACCTTTTATTTTTTAATTAGGTGTTTGGGAATTAAGTTAGTTATTAATTAAGGGTTAAGAGAAGTTGGTTAGTTAGTTAATTAATCAACTATATAAGATTATAAGACCCTAAACTAAGTCATTAATTCATTATAACCCAAGACCCCAAATCAAAACGCAACTACTTTCCCCTCCAAAAATCTTCCCTCTAGAAACTCCATTGAGGACCAAGAGAAGGGATCAAGCTAGGGCGTTGAGATGGAGGCTTATTCATATGAATTTGATGGGATTCTAATTCTAAGGTATGGGAGTTCTTCATTCTTGGGAAGCTATCACCCAAGGTGCCCTTTCAAAAGCTTTTTATTCAATTCTAGAAAACCCAATTAGCTAGGGTTTCAACTCAACCCCATGGATTCCTTTCAAAGTTGTTCTTAAAGGATGAATTATGTTTTTTATTGATTATACTAGTGATTTTATATGATTTTAACTTGAATTCCAAAGAATCCATGGATTTTTCCCCAACCCTAGCTATGGCTCTTCTCTACATTATGAATGTTGTTAGAAGTTGATTCAATTGATTGAATATGAGTTGATTATGATGTAATTACATGATTTAAGTATAATACTACATGTATTATTGATTAACCTAAGATTCTAGGGTGAAATTGATGTAACCTAGGGTTATATCATTAAAGAGGAAAATTGAGGGTTTAGATGTGAACCCCTAAGAATGATAAACTTCTTGATGAATTGCCTTAGATTAGACCACCTAGACATGAATTGATTTAGGGTAAGGCTTCCAAACATGAATTGACTTGATAAGGTCTTACATGATGAATCATGGTTGAATAGTGTTGAGGTTTAGTTTACTTGATGCTATATGACTATAATTGAGTAAAAATGAAGCATGTGGTTAGTATACCTTGAGAATTAGGTATACTTGATGATCATGCGAGGAATTTCTTGAGATTAAGGCTTGTAACATGAAGATGACTCCTAGGGCTAAACAGGGGTAAAAGCTAAAGTAGGTAAACTAAGTACGTTAAGGCTTCAAGAAGGAAGTCATTATGTTTGTTGGTTTTTATATGGCCCTACATGACCTACAATATGAGTACATGAGCTTATACATGCAATTAATGAACTACTTAAATTACTAATATGTCCATGTCTATTATGATGAATGTTAGATGTGTTGAATTACATGATCTATGATCCTTGAATGCAATATATGTGAAATATGCATGATTTTGATATTATGTACATTCTTATGAACACTTTGAGAGGGAAGTGTCTATGATGATAATGTTGTTGTTGTGTCATTGCAAGGACAATCACACACACACTTACTCCAAGCATAAACATGATAATGATGTGTTAATGGTGTCAATTGAAAGTATAGTTCTCATATGCACCTTTACACATTATTATGCTTGAAATGTACATGACCATGATGACCCTATTGCTTTGATTGAAAGTGTATTTCTCATGAGAGCACAAGATCTTGGTGTGAAAGTTATTCTCACATACTAATTATGATTCTAAGTTTGAAAGTACATTCTCACTCTATTGAATCTATGAGCTATATTATGGGTTGTATTGAATGAAGGGCAAAGTATTCCTTCACACATGTAAATGCAATTCAAGATTAATTATGTATAATTTGGGAAATAATGCTAAGCACCAAGTGAATATGGTCAATGAGGTAAAGACCATTCCGCCAATGCAATAGGTTGGGTCATCTAAGTGACCTCATGAGATGGAAGCTCCTCCCCCAATACAATAGGTTGGGTTTCTAGAAGCAATCTCCCTATCCCATAACTATGTGCCAACACAAGACTTTAGCTAGTGGATCTACCTAAAAGCTTAACATGTTAGTTCTACCTTAGGCAAGTAGGACACATTCTTTCGGTGTGGGGTTACATGACACCGGATTCCATATAGCTCACATGGTCTATATCGGTTAAGGCTATATTCCGTAAATGAACAATGAACATGAACAAGTGACATGAACAAGTAACATGAGCAAGTACTTGGGTTATTTACTATGGTTCCTTAAGAGGTTCTACTTAGTGTGAATGAGGGTAGGCGACTTCATTCACACATGTCACAAGTAGGCTTTGCGAGTGGGCATGATATGTTTCCCTTATGACGTGATGAATATGAGTTATGCATGCTTTATTATGAATTATGGACATGAACATGAATATGACTATGGACTATACCTATGACTTCTTAATGAGCTTTACTTAGTGTGAGTGGGGGTATGGGACTTCACTTATACATTGAACAAGTAGAGTTATGAAGGGGTTATAGTGTAGTTTCCTTATGCTATGAAAATATATGAACTTATGCATGCATGATATGGGTTATTTTTATGAATAACTTTACTATTACAAATTATGAACATGAATGGCTCTTCGTCTATATGTGTTGGCTATGAATACGGCCAAGGTATGTTTTGCATGATCATGGTGGCCTAGAAGTGATACTTAGTGTAGATAGGATTATGGGGTCCTATCTATGCATTGCAAAAGTAGAACTCAAGGTTGCTTATGTGATGATTAATTTATGATGAGATGACCTTGGTATTTGACTATGTATTATGTTATGATTGGAGAGTATGCATTGTAAAGAATGGGATATGTCGTATGCTTATGTTGGAGACTATGCTAGAAATTATGATGATATTTCTTATGCTATGATGAATTGTATGTGAGTTGCTTTATGAGTTGCATTCTCCAACTATTTCAATGATAATGTTCAAAAGTGGCATATAGCATGGTATTAAAGAAGATGTCCCTTTTATGCATATTTTAAGGTTTTTATGCATGGCTTCCATACATAGTACGTTTTCGTGCTAACCCCTTTTTTCTACATTTTCTGTAAGTGTAGGCTTTTGGAGATATTGGATTTCATCCTCGTGGCTAGAACTCTAGTAGATCAGGAAGAAGAAGATTGGAGAGTCGTCATTATATTGGAGGGCTCAGCCATATGTCTCTTATGTCTTTACTTTTATATTTTAGACTTATGTAAGGGCTATGTCTCTAAAGATTATATTTCAAGAGTTTTTATCCAAGTGTTATAGATGGTTTGAGACATAGTGTCATAGATTTCTTTAATTTTATAAAAGACTTCGATTGTAAAGAAAAGTTTTAAATTCCACATTATTTTCCTATGCTCTTATGTTCAAGAAATGCTTTGAGGATTGTATGCGACCCCTTTGGGGTCAAGTACGCCGTGTTACGTCTAGGGGGTACCCCTGGGTCGTGACAAACATGGTATCAACGCCTAAGTTTTTGAGAAGGTCTTTAGGATGTCTCAAACCACATCTAGTAGAGTCTTGTTCATATATGTGAAGTGCGCCACATTTTATGAATAAAAGGCCACCGGATGTTAGGAAAAACTTCACTTCTTCATTCTCTAGTCGTGCCATAGAGTTTAACTCTTTAAGGTCTTTCTCCATAACCGGTGGTCTCCAAGATGTGACTACTTGAAGGGCTCTTGTTACAAGGAGCAAGGTAGAAAGGTTGGTTGTGATGCCAATTATGGCTATGTGATTAGATAGGAGTTGATATGCTAGATTTATAGTGTAGTTTCCTTATTCTCTGAAAATATATGAACTTATGCATGCATGATATGGGTTGTTGTTATGAATAACTTTGCTATTAAAAATTATGAACATGAATGGCTCTTCGTCTATATGTGTTGGCTATGAATAGGGCCAAGGTATGTTTAGCATGATCATGGTGGCCTAGAAGTGATACTTAGTGTAGATAGGATTATGGGGTGTTATCTATGCATTGCACAAGTAGAACTCAAGATTGCCTATGTGATGATTACTTTATGATGAGATGACCTTGGTATTTGACTATGTATTATGTTATGATTGGAGAGTATGCATTGTAAAAAATGTGATATGTCTTATGCTTATGTTGGAGACTATGCTTGTAATTATGATGATATTTCTTATGCTATTATGAATTGTATGTGAGTTTCTTTATGAGTTGCATTCTCCAACTATATCAATGATACTGTTCAAAAGTGGCATATAGCATGGTTTTAAAGAAAATGTCCCTTTTATGCATATTTTAAGGTTTTTATGCATGGCTTCCATACTTAGTATGTTTTCGCGCTAACCCCTTCTTTCTGCATTTTCTATAAGTGTAGGGTTTTGGAGATATTGGATTTCATCCTCGTGGCTAGGACTCTAGTAGATCAAGAAGAAGCAGATTGGTGAGTCCTGATGCTTATCGTGACCAACGACACTAACCTACGATTTGAGTGTCTACGATCGTCGACAATATAGTAACCCAACCAAGGGTTGGGGTCGTGTCCTAAGGGAGCGGTTTTGAGAATTTGTAGCGAACTAGAATTTCATCCTAATTAGTCATAGCTAAAGAGATTTACGAATAAAAACATTATAAATCAATGGGGGTGACACGAAAGTGTCAACTATCGATTTGGGGGTTTTGTCACAAAATAAAATATAAACAGTAAAATATAAGGAAAATCAAGTATGAGGGGAGATTCTTGGGATGTGACCGCAATACAAGCTAATCTAGATTGCTGGGTACAAGCTTTCGATAGAAAATCTATAGATTAATAGTGACTAGGCTAAGCTTTAAGTGAAAATAAATTATCTCTCGAGCAACTTACCCCATTTCAAATGGTTTCCTCTCGGACACCCACTTGCCGCATGAAGACTAGCCTACACCTTACCCCACTCACTCTCTCAAGATGAGTGTTTGGATATGGGACTAGGGATCACCCTCTCGGGCTGAACCTCATGTCGACCCACTCCTTAGGCCATCAGTCTAGTGGTCTTGGTTTCGCGACCTCTCTCTCGAGCAAGTCGAAAACACATGGGTGGTTTTGTTTTTGCAACTACAAACCCATTAAATTAAAACACAACCACTAGGTAAAATCACCATTAAACTATATTTAAGCTATCAGCAAGCAAAACCCAACAACAATCTTAACTCATATTTGCTCACACCCCAAGATTGGGGGTTTTTAGCCACACATCAAGATATAACAAAATACACCCAAATGATAGTGAAATCAAATGGGTATAAGAAATTAAACCTTAATTTAAGCAAAGGAAGAAGAATAGAGAAGACCCACTTGGGGAAGATGAAAACCTTCTTTCTTCAAGTCTCCCACAAAACCCTCTCCAAACTTGAGAGAAAATACCTAAAAAGTACTATTCTATTCTGGAAAATAAAATAAATGTTCGCCTCCTTTAAAATTAATAAATAAGTGTAGTATTTATAGACTTTAGAAAATAGTGCTGGCGGATAGTTCGGGGCGGTTAGTCGAGTTCGCCGAATGACTCGACGACTCGCTCTTTTTCTGTCTCAACGCCATTTCATGCTTGCCTTCAACATCTTTACGTTCTGGACCATTGGGCGGTATAGTACTGCTTCACAAAACTATTCGGTGAAGCGCCGACTGCTCCTTTTATTGCCTTTTTTATCCTCTTCCTTCAGGGCTTTGCATACTGGAACAAAGGGCGGAATATGTTCTTTTGGCGACTCGCCAAGTGTGCTCGGCGGAGCTCAGGCTTCAACTTCTTCATTCTTTTCAGCCTTTTTGTTCCTTTTTGCGCCTAAGTGTCCATGCTTTCACTAAAACTTCAAATACCTGAAATTTAAGAGTTATCATAAGATATTTAGACAAAATAATCATTCAAGGACACTATTCTTATCAAAATAAATCTCTAAATGAGTCCAATTTGTGGACTCATCAAGTTCTCATTGTATTCGAGGGCTCAACCATATGTCCCTTATGATCTTTACTTTCATGTTTTAGACTTATGTAAGGGCTATGTCCCTAAGATTGTATTTCAAGAGTTTTTATCCAAGTGTTATACGTGGTTTGAGACATAATGTCATATATTTTCTTTAATTTTATAAAAGACTTCAATTTTAAAGAAAAGTTTTAAATTATGCACTATTTTCCTATGCTCTTATGTTCAAGAAATGCTATGAGGCTTGTATGCGACCCCTTCGGGGTCAAGTACGCCCTGTTACGTCTAGGGGGTACACCCGGGTCGTGACAAATGTGGTATCAGCGCATAAGTTTTTGGGAAAGTCTTTAGGATGTCTCAAATCACATCTAGTAGAGTCTTGTTCATAAATGTGAAGCGCGCCACATTTTATGAATAGAAGGCTATCAGATGTTAGGAAAAACTTCACTTATTCATTCTCTAGTCGTTCCATAGAGTTTAACTCTTTAAGGTCTTTCTCCATACCGGTGGTCTCCAAGATATTACTACTTGAAGGGCTATTCTTACAAGGAGCAAGGGAGAAAGGTTGGTTGTGATACCAATTATGGCTATGTAATTAGATAGGATTTGATATGCTAGATTTATATGTCACCTTGGGCTGGATTGGTAGTGTTATTGTTATGCTCCTATGTGATGAAGGAACCCGTATAGTCAAATTGTTAGTTCCCGAATGAGCCTATCTGAGAGTGAAAAAGGGAAAATTGTATGCCATAAGTTTGGATTATGTTGTGTCTTTAGGTTGACTTTGAGGGTTGCATGTACCACCTAGTCAAGGTAAGGAAGAAAAGTGTAGGTGTTGAACAACTTCAAAAGTTAGTTATCTTTTAAGATTGATCTTAAGTATGGTCATTATGATTAGGGTGTTTAGATGATATCTATATATGATTGGTTGGTAGATCCCACCAAAAGGTGATGATAAGGGTTGGAATGGTCTAGAATTGTCTTGATCCAACCTTAGTAGAATTGAAAGAGTCAAAGGATTTCATGGGCAAAGTTTTTCTAAATTCCCCCTAAGTTTAACCAAAAGAGTGTGTCTACCCCAAAATCTCAAGAAATGAGTGATAGTGGATCTTAATGGTTCTGGTATGTGTTTTATGCTTAAGTAGATTCCGGTATTTCTTGCCTTGGGTGACTTGATATACTAGACCTTGGTGTTGCCCTTAGTATGAATGGCCTTCATTGTTTCCTTAAGATAATAATGGTAGAACCCTTCTTAGCCATAATGAGTTTTATGATGTGTTGGAGGATTTGATGAATAGTGGTGTTCAAATGATGCCTAGAGAAGTTGGATGTTCTAGATGTCCATGATTTGGTTTAGCTTGAAATTCTCACCTTAAGAGGTGTAGTGAGTTTGAGGAGTTTAGTCCCGGTTTGGTAGGATCATATGATACTTTGAGTGGTGTTGGAAAAGTTGCTTGTGAGAAAGAGTGCCTAGATGAGAACCTCTCTAGTTTAGAAGTACCAATTGGGATCTTAGACCGGCAAGTTAAGAAATAGAAGAGTAAGAAAGTACTTCCATGAAAATGTTGAGGAGTGTTATTTTAGTAAGGGTTGTAGTTGAAGGTGCTTGTTTGGGAGGCCAAGGGCCAATGAGATGTCCCAATATCCTTATGTTCCCTTCTATCCCTCCTCTAGCTTAAGATGATAAGTTCTCCTTGACTCAGTTTATGATTTCGGAGTCTTGGATGTTATATGTATCCTATGATTTCTTTGTCCCTTAGAGTTACTTTTGTAAACCTTGGTAAGATTGGGATGCATGATTATTAGACCTCTATGGTTTTAGAGCCCGGTAAGGTTATAATAAGCCTTGGTAATGCTTGAGTTTATTTAAAATGAGTAGTATTTGAGGTTTTAGTAAAAAGGGGCTCACTCCCAAGGGGGGGGGGGGTGGTGGAGATCATGTGCTTAAATAGAAAAAGTTATTGAGAATCCCGATATCCTCATCCCTTCCTTCTATTCCTATTCTAGCTTGAGACCAAAAGTTCCTTTTTGGGCTTGTTTTATGCTTAGGAGTCATGAGTGTTTTAGAAATTTTCATGAATTCCTTCTATTATGCATGTTTGAAAGATTCTTATTTAGTATAAAAATGGGTTTTTTTTTCATGATTTAGATGTTCCTCATGTTGTTGTGCATTCTAATATGGTGATGGCACTTTTGACTTCATCAGATGATGTGATGAACATGCTATGTTATTCTTTTGATGAAATGGAATTTTTTCCCTATAATGTTGTGTTGAGCTTGCTTTTAGTGAGAAAAATGAAATTACTCCTATGATTATGTGATTAGTTATGTTTGGAAGTGTTGGTATAGGCTCACTCTTAAGGGGGAGATGGTGTGCCTAGCTAACATTGTTGTTATGTGCTTGTATGTTGCCATGACTTCTTTATATGATGCATATTCATGAAGACTTGTATTTTTTAAGAGGCAGTTGGGTCTTTTCATCATTAATTAACTCTTATAGTATGTCATTTTACCCTTCACTAAGACCCCAATATAAGTATTTTTAACCTCGAAATTAGCCCATTTACTTCATTCTTCCAGAATCATAAAAAAAGATCTATTCTCCTCTCCAAAATATTTCTCTCTCTAAAAACTTGAAGAAGAAGAAGAATTCAACCTAGGGTTTCAAGTCAACCCAAGATTCCTACATTGAAGGCTAGAATTTGGATTCAAGGTATGATAGTTTTCATACATGGATTCCTTTCATCCATGGAGTTTTGAAATTCCTCTATTTCAAAAAGGTAGAATTCCCTAATTGAGTTAGAATTTTCTTCTATTATCACGGGTTCTTTTCACTATTGATTTATATGATTGAATTATGATATATTATGCATGAATTGATGAAATAGTATGATTTTATGATGATTTCCCCATGAACCCATGTAATCCCCATGTTATCAATTTATGAATCGTATGATGTGAAATTTTGATCTTAAGGGAAAGTTTTATGAAATTAAGCATGAATTGCTAGCTTTACATGAATTTATGATGAAATCCATATCTAACACATATTTTCTAAGTATTGATTATTGAAAGTGGGTTTTGAACCTCAAAAGGTAAATTAGAGACTTGTGCATTTTCTTATGAAATCTATGCAAATGTTTTAAGGGTGCTTTGAAGTAAAGTACCAATGATGATGTTGTTGTTGTTATTTTGTTGAAAGGACACTATCGTAAACACATATATAGCATGATGTGAAAGGTTTTCTCATATAGAAATGTTTCTTAGGTTGAAAGGATATCTCACCTAATTAAATCAATGAGTAAAAGCTATCCTAATTAAACTAGATTTGATTGGTTATCCTAGGACGCCTTTCAATGAATAATAAGGTCAAGTAAGAAATGACTATTCCGTGGGATTTATGCTTAGCACAGAGAGGATATCGAGATGAAAGTTCTCTCGTTAGTAGAGTTCGGATTTCTAGAAGCAATCTCTCTATCCATTACCTATGGGCCCCCATAGGATGACTGTCTCTGATACACATTAGCTAGCGGATCAACTTTAGCTTTGATTTATGGTCCTTACCTTGGCAAGTAGGACAACCCTTTTCGGTGTGGGAGACACCGAGGGATATTTTTATAGCTCACATGGTCACTATGTCGTTTAAGGATAATACCCCACATTAATAATGAACTAAGGTTACTTCAAGAAGTATCGCATATGAGTTCAAAGGTTTTAAAGATGATGTTATCTTGCATTGACCATGGTTTTATGACTTATGTTTTCTAACTCTTTTATATCATGTTTTAACTTGGTCAATTATATGTCATGAAATGAAATGTCCTTTTTAGCGTGATTTAACTGTTTTATGCATGGATATCATACTTGGTACATTTTTTTGTACTGACGCATACTCTTGCCTACATTTCCCCAAATGTATGGTTGGACAGTCAGGGTCATCATCTTCGTGGCTAGTAATTGAGTTTGAGATTTCCGAGCTTTGGTGAGTCCTCATGCTTTGAGGATGGAGTTTTATTATTTCACTTTATTTCATGTATTTCTCTTTTGGGTTTGATGTATGGGCTAGGCCCAATTTCTTTTTATTGTATTAGATGGCTATGATGAGACAAGTTTTTTAGACTTTGTCTTTTCTTTAATAAAAACTGTTGGACTTGGAGTATTGTTTTACTTTTGTTGTTCTATTTCTAATTTTATGAGAACTAAATGGCTTCTATGGAGTCCTTCGGGGTTCTATATGCCATGTTACATTTAGTGGGTACCCGTGGGTCGTGAAAAATATGGTAATCAAAGCACAAGGTTTAAAACGGTCCTAGGATGTCTCATAAGCCACATCTAGTAGAGTCTTGTTCAAAAGTGTGAAGCATGGCAAGATTATCAAATTAACATCGGCAGACACAAAAACAATTAAGATCAGAGAGGCCCAACACACATCACTATGATAAGATCATTGAAAATGAGTACCAAATCGCTAAAAATAACTTGGGTTCAGAAAACCAACCTTAGATGCCGATTAAATAAGATTAAAATGCTAGGCGACCAAGTAATCCAACTCCGAGCACAACTAAACGACTAAAATACAATAGAAAATGCAAGAAATATAGAAACTAGAGTGCGGGTGTGAGTTTGGGAAGATTAAAAAGTGAGGGAAAGTAAAAGAGTTTGAAATTTTAAACCTTTGGCCTTCATAACCGTCCAGTTCTCGCCCATTCGGCGATATTATTCATGCTCGCCGAAACACTCGGTGACACTCCGAGTGGTCACTTACCTCACCGAGTTTTACAGGACCTCCAATTAACATAGGGGTCCAAACGATGGACTAGATCGTGATCGACGACCTGGTCGGCGATTCACCAGGTTGCTCGTGGGCTCACCGAGTTTTACAGATTCTAATTTAAAATTGTCTTGAGTCTAACGGCGGTCTAGGTCGGGCTCACCGACCTCTTCGATGAAGCAACGACTAGACTTTTAGCTCACCAACCTGCACTTTTCAAACACAATTGTAACACCCCAAAATTTTGTAAGTTGAACTAGTGAGTTCTAGAGCCTTTTGTAAGAGTTTTAGAGTGTTGTATGATGATTAAAAACTTGTAAAAGAAATTCCCGTACTTAGAATGGAGGTTTAGGGGTTATGGCGTCAAGGTATGATCCCCCAAGGACCACTCAAGGGGTCCTTGAGGGGGACCCCAAAATAGTCCCCAAAAATGTCAAAATGTGTGACCTACGGAAGGCCATCTACGGCAAGTAGATCAATCCACGCCCCGTAGGTCATGGGGCGTAGGTCAAGGCCTGTTAAGGCCTGAAACTCAAAATATGCAGTACCTATCCATGAGACCACATGAAGGCTCATCAACCCATCCACGGTCCGTGGATGGGGATCCGTAGGTGGTGGCAGATTTTCCATTTTTAGTTTTTAGTTGAGTGTTTAGGGTTTAAGTTAGTAATTAATTAGGGGTAAAGGGTGGTAGGTTAGTTAGTTAATTAGCCACCTATAAATACATAATAGACCCCTAATACTAAGCCATTAACTCATTCACCTAAGACCCCAAATTACTCTCAATAAATTATCTCTCTAGAAGCAAGGAAGAAGAAGAAGAGAGGCAACAACTAGGTCGAATTCACCATTTATTCAAGTTTTGTTTAGGGCTTTGATTATAGGTATGTTAAGCTTATTCATCTATGGGTTCTAGAGAAGTCTTATAAGGTTTTAGCAACAATATGGGTGACTTCTATTGAGAAAGCGAAACTAGTCGCCTATCAATTGAAGGATGTTGCCCAAATTTGGTATGAGCAATGGAAGGATAGTAGGCCGGTAGGTGCGGGTCCTATAGAGTGGAAAGCTTTTAAATCAGAATTTCTGGATAGGTTCTTTCCCTGGGAGTTGAGGGAAGCAAAGTTGGGGGAATTCATCAACCTTAAGCAAGGTAGCATGAGTGTTAAAGAGTACTCTTTGAAATTCACCCTTTTGTCTAAGTATGCTCCAAGCTTAGTATCTAATCCAAGGGATTTGATGAATAGGTTTATGACGGGGGTGTCTGATTTGGTAGAAGAAGAATGCCGTATGGCAATGCTTGTTGATGCTATGGATATCTCACGCCTCATGGTGTTTTCCCAACAAATAGAAGAGTCAATACTAAAAAAGGAGAGGGCTAGGGAGAAAAAGAGGTCTAGGATGGATAATGATATGTCCTTTCATGATGGGTCCGATGGGCATGGTCGTTTTAGGAATCGACAAAAGTTTTCCGAACAAGGCTTTTCTAATGCTCCTAAGCATAAGGATGAGAGGGTGTCTACCCTTAGGCAACAAGGGATAAGTAAGAGTCCCTATGACCCTCTTGTGCTAAGTGTGGTAAGAGGCATGAGGGTAGGTGTTTGGCTAGTAGAGAGGGTTGCTTTAGTTGTGGTGAGAGTGGCCACATGATGAAAGATTGCCCTAAGGCTAAGGTTACAAGAAGAGAAGGTAAGAAAGTTGCATCTAGTAGTGGGGATGTGGAGCCTCAAAAGAAGAATAGGTTTTATGCTCTCCAATCTAGAGTAGATCAAGAGTGATCTCCTCATGTCCCTTCCGGTATGTGTTTCATACTTTAGTAAATTTTTGGATTTATTGTCGTTTATGACTTCTCATGTTGAACTTTGAAGTTATTTTGGTATGCATGATGTTTAGAAAAGTTTGTGTAGGCTTGCTCCCAAGGACGGATAATGTGCCTACTTAGTAGGGTTTTGTATGCCTTATATGTTGCCATGATTTCCTTATATGGATGTTCATGAAAATGCTTAGGTCTTGTTAGAAATGACTTATATGCATTGTTTTCCTCATGTTTTAGTGCATTTGAGTAGATTTGCATATAGACTTCATGAGTTGAGTTTTGAGCATGCCTTAGTTTGGACTTGAAATATTTCCTCCTTGAATAAATGACTTTTGTAAGTAAATTGCAATTTTAGGTTCCGTGAGTATGATATGAGCATGTTTTAGCTAGGAGATGTTAGTTCTTCCTTGAAAATTAGTAGATATAGAGTTTCATGCATTTTGGGGTTGGTAGAAGTAGTTCCTACTCCCTTGTGTTGCATTGTATGTGTTTAGCTTGGAATTGAAGTTTCTTCCTTGATTGTATGAATTAAATGTAGTTCATGCATAATGGGCTGCTAAGTTAGACTTTTGACTTTAAGAAGTGTTTAAAGTGTCATTCGAGGACGAATGTTCCCAAGTGGGGGGATAATGTAACACCCCGAAATTCGGTAAGTTGAACTAGTGAGTTCTATAGCCTTTCGTAAGAGTTTTGGAGTGTTTTTGAGGATTAAAAACTCGTAAAAATGATTCCCGTACTTAGAATGGAAGTTTAGGGGTAAGGGCGTCAAGGTACGACCCCCCAAGGACCACTCAAGGGGTCCTTTAGGGGGACCCCAAAAATAGTCCCCAAAACTGTCAAAATGTGTGACCTACGGATGGCCATCTACGACCAGTAGTTAAATCCACGCCCCGTAGTTCATGGGGCGTAGGTCAATGCCTGTTATGGCCTGTAACTCATAAACTGCAGTACCTATCCACAAGACCTCAGGACGGCCCATCAACCCATCCACGGTCCGTGGATGGGGATCCGTAGGTGGTGGCAGATTTTCGCGTTTTAGTTTTTAGTTGAGTGTTTAGGGGTTATGTTAGTAATTAGTTAGGGGTTAAGGGAGGTAAGTTCGTTTGATAATTATCCACATATAAATACATAATATACCCCTAATACTAAGTCATTAACTCATTCACCTAACACCCCAAATTACTCTCAAGAATTCTCTCTCTAGAAGCAAAGAAAAAGAAGAAGAAGAAGAAGAGGGGAAGCAGCTAGGTCGAATTCACCATTGATTCAAGCTTTGTTTAGGGATTTGATTAAAGGTATGTTAAGGTTATTCATCAATGGGTTCTTCCACCCATAGAGCCCCCATAGTTTCCCCCAATTGAGTAGTCAAAAACCCAATTCTAGCTAGGGTTGTGCTTACATTGTGGGTAGGGTTTGGGTGTGATTTTAATCTAGTTGATAACACCCAATTATGATTGAATTAGCTTTGTTTAATGATATTATGATGATTTAATGTGATTTCTATGGTAAACCCGAATCTAAATTGATGAATGTGATCTTTGTGGGTTTATACCATTAGAGGCAAGGTTAAAGGTTCTAAAGTGATCTTCCTTAATCAATGTCATGTATAGTAATTGATAAATGTTAGGATCATATAATCATGAATTGAACTAGAATTTATTGAATATCATGGATCATGACTTGTGAAGATGAAATTGAACCTATATGATCAAGTATGTCTAGAATTACCTTCTAATGAACAATGTGATTGACTAGCTTGTAATTTTGACATGAATTGTGATAGAATGAAATTAAGCTTGATAGTAGGGCTTGTAGCCATCCATGTTAGGGCTTTGGGGGTAAGGCCAATATTATGTGATTTTCTTGTGTGTTGCTCCTCTCTTACACACTTATACATGAATATGCTAGGGGATTCAAATTCTCTCACATAGAAGGATTCTAGGTTGAATTAATAACCTAAAATGAATCAAAGCATGTTAGATTAGAATAGCTTGAAGTTGTGATATATGATCCCTTCTTGTGCAGCTTATCGTGGTAAGATAAGACCAAGATAGGATAGCTTGGGATAAAGGATTTAAACTCTTGTAAGGATATCTTAGCTTAGGATTATAGGATGCATGTCAATGGTAGCTTGAGTTAGTCATGGTAGCCTAGGATGGTGGATTTATACTCTCCTATGGGTAGCTTGAAATAGCATTGTTAGGATGCTTTCATAGTAGCATGACTTGGTTTGGCCAAGACCATTTCATGGTAGCTTTGGGATAGAGGACTTATACTCTCCTAAGGGTAGCTTAGGATTGAGGATCCATACTCTCCTAAGAGTAGCTTGACCTTGCATTGAAAGATACATTTTAAGGGTAGCTTGAGTTAGGTTAGTCATGGTAGCTTGGGATTGAGAACTCATACTCTCCTAAGGATAGCTTAGGGTTGAGAATCATACTCCCCTATGGATAGCTTGAATTTGTATCATAGTATACTTGTAAGGGTAGCATGACTTAATTGGTTTAGGACTATCTCATGGTAGATAGGATGGGACACTTGTACCTCTCTTAGAAAAACTTAGACTTACATGTTAGTGTGTCTTCTAAGGTAGTTAGCTTAGGTTAACCTAGTTATGTTAGTAAGATGATAGCATGGTCTAGCCTATTAGGGGGTTATTCCTTGGTAGCCTTGAAGAGGTAAATAGAATAGAGGGATTAGTCCCTACTAGTGAACCTTCATGGTAGTCTAAATGAGTACTTAGTGTGGGTAGTAGTATGGGATGCTATCCATACATGGAACAAGTATGACTTGAGGCTAGTTGTGAAGGGTTCCCTTATGTAGTATGACTTAACTTGGATTGTTTTTATAGTTGCCTTCCAAGATATGATTGACTAAGGTGGTAGTTCCCTTGTCTTTATGAAGATAGCCAATAGTAAGACCTAAGGAGGGTGAATGTGACTAGGATGACTTCAAGGCTATGCTTAGTGTGAAGGGTAGTATGGGATGCCTTTCATGCATTGCACCAGTGTGTTTTGAGGTTACCTAGAGTCATGGTGCCCTTATGGTGAAGAAGCTTATGACTTAACCATGCATTTACACTATGATTAAGATGACCAAAAAGGGATACTTGGCTTGGGTAGTAGTACGGGATGCTATTGTTGCTTTGCACATGTATGCTTTTGAGGTTACTTGAGAATGGTGCTATTATGGTATGGATGACCAAGGGTCAATTGTTCTTATATGATTATGACTTATCTCCTATGCTCATTAACTATGTCTTATCTTGACTTATGTTTATATGATGCTTATGTTGGAGACCATGCTATGACTATGATGATTACGTATGACTATGTTATTATCTCTTATGCTTATGTCTTATGTTGACTAACCATTTTGAGATTCTCTTATGTTGATATATTAGCTTTCATACTTGGTACATTTTGTACTAATGCATATTGCCTACATTCTAATCAAATGTAGGGTTGGAGGCTTGAGTTGCTTTGGAGGCTAGGTTTCTAAGGTGCAAGAAGACTTGAAGAAGTGGTGAGTCCTCATAGCTTCGAGGACAAACCTATATTTCCCTTATGTCATTTCATTATATTTTAGACTTTGTATGGGCTGCGTTCCAAGACTTTTATTCATGAATTCAAAAAGATGGTTTGAGACAAAGATGTAGTAAAAGACTTCCACTTGTTTTTATGAAATAAGACATTGATTGTAAAAGTTTTAAATTGTCCCATAATTTCAATTCTATTTCCTATGTTATGATGCTAAGGGCTTATATGAGACCTCTTCGGGGTCAAGTACACCATGTTACATCTAGGGGGTACCCCTGGGTCGTGACAACAATCCACCCTTTAACCTGCACAATCAACACACCATTATTTCCAAGATAAAAAACTAAAGCGATAAACACTTGGGTTGCCTCCCAAGAAGCTCCTTGGTTAACGTCATGGCACGACGCAAGTCCCCATTCAATTTGGATTTGCGGGGTTTGCCTCACTTTTGTAAGGCCACTCACTTTCTTGTTGTCAGTAGAGAGAGGACAAAATCAGGTCCATTTGGGAATATTGAAGCTTAATAAACATGTCATGAGACGTTGTCATTTGATTCAGTATCAAGACATTCTCTCTTATCTCCTCCAACACTCTATCGTGTTCTTTGACTTTGTGAAGGATGAGTAAGAGCACCTCTTCAATTTTTCCACCCTCTTGCTTCTTCATTCTTTGACGCTCGTGAGGGGTGATGAGTCCTCAAATTGGACTCATTTAGGGCTATATTTTAATAGAAATTGTGTCCACAAATGCTTATTTTATCTCAATATCTGATGAAAATATTTAAGTTTCAGGTATTTGAAGTTTGAAGGAAAGCATGGACACTACATCGCAAAAAGAAACGAAAAGACTGAAAAGAATGAAGAAATGAAGGCATGTGGAACGCCGAGTCCACTTGGCGAGTAGCCGAAGGGTCTTACTTTGCCTTTTGTTCCAGTGTGCTGAGCCCTAAAGGAAAGGATCAAGTCGGCGGAAAAAAGGAGCAGTCGGTATATCGCCAAAAAGTTCTGCGAGGCAGTACTATGTCGGCCAATGACCCAGAGCACGACGATGCTGAAAGATGGTGCAAGACGGCAATGAACTACACCAAAGGGTGAATCGCCGAGTTGATCGGCGATTCCGACTAATGTCGCCGAATGATCCGCTACAACATAGATTTTTGAAAACTATAAATACTAGCTGAGAGTTGTAGTTTAGTATAAAATTTTTAGTGTGGAACAATTAATATAATTTTTAGTACTTTTTATTTTTGCTCCGAGTTTGAGAGGGTTTTGAAAACTTGAAGAAGAAGAGGGTTTCATCTCCAAGGATTTCAACTTGGGTCTCTTGGATTCTTCATTATTGGCCTGTAACAAGACTTAAATCTTCATACCCATTTGAATGCAAGCTCATTTAGGTATAAATTTCTATCTCTTGATATGTGGCTAAAACCCCCAATTCTTGGGGTGTGATTTTGTAAATATGGGTTAAGATTGTTTTTGGGTCTTGCTTGCTGATAGATTAGATGTAGTTTAATGGTAATTTTTCCTAGTAGTCGTGGATGAATTTAAAAAAAAATTAGTTGCAATTACAAGTTTATTTATGTATTTTTGGCTTGCTCGAGAGAGAAGTCGTGAAACCAAGACTACTAGATTGATGGCCTAAGAAGTGGGTCGACATGAGGTTCAGCTCGAGAGAGTGAACCCTAGTCCCATATCCTAACACTCAGCTCTAGAGAGTGAATGGGGTAAGGCATAGGCTGGTCTTCATTGGCAAGTGGGTGTCCGAGAAGAACCCATTTGAAATGGGGTAAGTTGCTCGAGAGAGAACTTATTCCCACATAAAGCTTATCCTAGTCACTATTACTCTATAAATTTTCTATCGAAAGCATGTACCCAATAATTTAGATTAACTCGTATTCCGGTCACAATCCAAGAATCCCCTCTCATTATATAGAAATCTTTATTTATTTTGCTGTTTTTACTTACTAGTGACAAAACCCCCCTTGTTAATTGACACTCTTGTGTCCCCCTTTAATTTACAATGTTTATATTCGATAATGTTTTTAGCTATGACTAATTAGAACTTAATTTTATTTTTCTAGTAATTCTCAAAACCACTCCCTGTGGGAACTATCCCAACCCTTGGTTGGGTTATTATACTATTACACGATCGTAGACACTTGCATCGAAAGTTGTGTCGTGGATTATGCAAACATCAAAATGGAGCCGCTGCCGGGCAATGGTGTTACTTGAGAATTTTTGGTTTAATAAAATTTTTGTTCTTCTTAGTTGTACTTTACTCACTTAATTTTCCGTTATGTTTCTATTGTGTGTGTTGAAAACAGAAAGCATGAGTGTTAATGGCAGCAACGGCAGCCAGGTAGGCCACCAGGACGACATTAGAAATCTCAATGATGTGCAAGAGCCCAACATTAATGACCCCCATCTCATGGGAGGTATTGGAGCCATCCGTTTACCTCTAGCAGAGGGAAATGCAGTGTTCCACATAACAAGCACCATGTTGCAACTCTTGCAACTAAAGGGACTTTTCAGTGGATTGGCTCAAGAGGATCCTCATGAACATCTTTGAAACTTCGTGGACGTGTGCGGACCATCATCTTTCAAAAACATCTCTCAAGAGTCAGTTCGGTTAAGGGTATTCCCTTTCTCGTTGATGGGAGAGGCGTACAAGTGGCTGGCGGAGTTGACTCGCGAATCCATCACTTCTTGGGAGAAATTGGTAACTGCATTTAATGTACGATTTTTCCCTCCTTCGAAGATGATGACTCTTCGGGATAACATCCAAAGCTTTAAGCGTTAGGAGGGAGAGCCAATCCATGAGACTTGGTTGCGATTTAAAAAGTTGGTGCTACAATGCCCGACTCATGGTCTACTCGATAATGTCTTGCTACAGTACTTTTACCAAAGCCTGGATTCGGTAAACAAAGGTGTCGCTGATCAATTTTCACCTGGAGGCCTAATGTAGCAACCGTATGCAGTAGTCGCCCAACTCTTAGATGGCATGACCACCTTCAATAGTGCATGGTACACTCGTGAAGACCAAATCACTCCTCTCACATTTAAGCTATCCAACGAGCAGATGGAAAAAGATAATGAGTGAGACCAAAACATGGCAAAGATCATGACACAACTTGACATTTTATCTAAAAATGTCATGGGGGCTGGTGCTCGTGGTGTCAACGCTGTGGAGGTTGGGTGTGCAAATCCTGATGAGGCAAAATTTGAAGCCTTGTATAATGAGAAACTGAACTTCCTAGCCAACCAAGGCGGTGTTTATCATTCAAACTACCCAAGGTAGGGTGGTAACCAAGTTTGGGCTAGCGACGAAGACTGGAAAGTTCGTGAATGGAGAGACCGTAATCCCAATTGGAAGGATGGGGAGAAAGACATATATGTGACTCCTTACGAGCGCCAGAAGCCAAAGGATACAGAAGGCGGTAGGTCCGAGGATATGCTTTCTCGTATTCTAAACAAAGTTGAGGGGTCAGACAAGACCTTAAAAGAGATGAAAGAAGATGTGTCAACCCTCAGCCAAACTGTTACCTCCCATTCCATCTCGATTAAGCAATTAAAAACCCATATGGGTCAGATTTTGTCGCATTTAAATCCACGACATAAAGGGGGATTGTATAGTGACACTATGGTAAACCCTAAGAATGAAATATGATAGTGAACTAGCATCATGCCACGACATTAACTAAGGCACTGTTTGGGAGGCAACCCAAAACCCCTTTATTGCTTTATGTTGGATTTAGAAATAATGGTGTGTTAATTGTGCAGGAAGAAGTGTGGGAAGCATTTGGAAAGAAAGAGATTGGCGAGGGAAATGTCAGTTGGTGAGTCGCTAAAGTATTAGGCGACCCGACTCACACCGCCGTTTGATCCAACCCAGTTTGGGTTTAGGGTCTGTAAACCTCGACGGGCCCAAAGAAATGAGTGTTGAGTCACCGATCAGCTCGGCGACCTCGATTTGTATCGCCATTTGGATCCCCATATTAACTGGGGGATTCTGTAAAACTCGGTGAAGAAGGTGATTGCTTGGTGCGACGCCGAATGATTCGACGCTCACAACCAATGTCGCCGAATGGGTGAAAACTGGACGGTCTTGCAGGCCAAAAGTTTAAAATGTTCTAATTCATCCTCTTCCCCTCACTTTTTACTTTCACAAACTCACACCCGCACTCTAGTTTTGATATTTCCTACATCTTTAGAGAATTTTTAGTGTTGATTTGTGCTCGGTGTTAGACTACATTGCCACCTAGCATTTAAATCTTCCCGTAATTGACACAAAAGGTTGGTTTTCTATGCCTCGAGCTTATTTTATCAAAATTTATACTTTTTCAATAGCAAAATCTTGTTGAAGTGTTCTGATCTTGCCTGATAGGATTAGATGGTTTACATGCATGATTTAATGTGATAATCTTGCTCGAGTGGTTGTGACTTTTGATTTCCCTAAATTATATGCCTTAAAATGAATTAAATCTCAAAGGTTAGTATTTGGGTGTTATGGGTCATGCTTTGATCGAACTAGTGCATGGTTTAATTTTGTTTTCAAGAGTTACGGGGTTGAATTTGAGGCTATGGGTTGAAAATAGGCACGTTGAGCCATTTGGTGAGCTAGATCGAGCTCGCCGAACCACTCGACGGTTCGCCTAATGTCCCTACCTCGCCTTTAATTTCGTGCTATATTCGATAGTTGATTCTATAACTTTCGGCGAGAAGCCTGAGGTCGCCAAAAGCACTCAGCGACTCACCAAAAGTATGCACTATAACTTTCAGCGAGCCTTTACGCGGCCCGTCGAGTGGCTTGACAAATATGACTGCAAATATTCTACTGTACTTTTGCTTAAGTTTCTCTAAATTCTCTATAAGACTTGGTAGACATGACTAAATCAAAAGTTGCTGAAAGAATAACACCAGCCCAAGAGAAGGCCAAAGGGATCACGATAAATGAGGATGCAACTACGTCGAAAGGCAAAGCTACGAAACAACCCACAACTACTGGGAAAGACAAGGGCAAGAAGCCCACTTCTGCCAGGAAGACCATTACCCTAGACCCTAATATTTCTTCATGGGCTCGAGAATTCTGCACAGTGGTGCATATCTTCCCGGCGGATTCACACTGAATAGAACTTGGTGAATCTGGTACTACTGTCCCTCCTGAGGTGACTCCGGGTACTTATGCCCAGGCTTAGGGTGAGGCATCAGGCACTGATGCCCAGAAAGACAAAGAGACTGCTTAGACAGGATCCCCCCTTTTACTTCCTTCTCTGTCTTTCCTTATTTTACATTTCGGATTCTTTGTCATTTGCATTTGAAGACAAACATTTTTTTATTTGTGGTGGGGTGAAGCTCACCTTTTGTGTGCTATTTGTGACTCGTGTTTTTGTGTATATATTTGGGTTGTTCTGATTTAAAATTGTGTTCTATCTGTTTTTGTGGATGTTTGAGCTTATGACTTCTTTTATTTTAAAATTGCAAAATGATTTTGACCATTCCAAATCTTTTTTGCCACCTCTAGTGTGTTGAATGTGGTTGTTCTTTTGCAAAATTTAAGTCTCGGTTCCGATCAATACCGATGACTTGAATAGTGCTTACAATCGAACGAACATGAATGCGCAGCTACAATGAGGCCAAATGAAGTTGCATAGACGATATGTGAACTCTTTAGATCTTGTTATGACTAGCCTAGTATCGAATTGAGTCTCTTGTGATGATCATTGCACACTAGTGAAAGTATAGAGTCTTTTTTTACTGTAGTGTCAATGCCTACTGTGATTAGCTTACTCCAAAAAATGCATGATAGATCCTAGAATTTTCCCCATTGGTCCGATCGACTAAGTAAGGCTATCTCTTGATATGATCTTAGGAAACTTCGAAGAGTGTGAGCCAATTTGACATATACCTCTTTTGTGACCTACCTTGTGAGTGTGTGAACCGCTTTTGAACACCTTTTGAGCCTTACCTTTCTTTGGAAGAAACTTGATGAAATCATAACCTTTCTTTATTCATTACCCATATTCCTCATGAAGTTGTGATTGGTTGAATAGACAACTTAGGCCAAAAGCCTAAGTTAGGGGTGTGGTTAAAAGATAAGGGCAAGTCAAGGAGTGCAAGGAAAGTCTCCTCTTACCCATGGTTTTGAGAAAAATGGAACCCCTCCATATATATATATATATATAAAAGAGAAAAGAGAAAGAAAGAGAAAAAGAATGAAAAGGAAATTTGTGGAATAAAGTACAAAAGAAATGGGGTTCCCAAACAATCTATGAAAAGGGAATAATATGATGACTTATGAGCACTAAAGAGAATGATGAAGGAAAAGGAAATGAAGTGATGTAAGAACCACATTTCACGAGGATGAAAGTCACTGAGTCTAAATGACCATACCTTTTGCACTCAGCCCTATTATAAGCCTTGTAAAGACCTTTTTGATCTTGAGTTAGCCGAAATAAATGTTGATAAAAAAATACGGGCAAACCTATGGGTGAAAGCATGCCTTGTGTTCTTCCTTGTGAGAGTGAGCGTTGCATTTGATTCTAAAGAAATACACTGTGAACCATTGTGTGATTATGGAATCATTCTTTCTTTGAGGGCATTTGAACACTTTGGTTGAGCTTGAACTTGCATTTGAAGCAAGTATGGTGAGCATGAGGTTCTTTGATATTGGTGAGTCACAACTTGAATATTTGAGTGAACATTTGATCTTTGCATAAGTAACTTGAGTCTTGTTGTGTGCATTCGTTATTGAGTCTTGTGTAGCATTGTTTGAGACCTCCTTTTTGAACGACTGGACTTGAGTTTGCTTGAGGATAAGCAAAAGTTTAAGTTGGGGGTGTTCATGAGTCCTCAAATTGGACTCATTTAGGGCTATATTTTAATAGAAATTGTGTCCTCAAATGCGTATTTTATCTCAATATCTGATGAAAACATTTAAGTTTCAGGTATTTGAAGTTTGAAGGAAAGCATGGACACTACATCACAAAAAGGAACGAAAATACTGAAAAGAACGAAGAAATGAAGGCCTGTGGATCGCCGAGTCTACTTGGCGAGTCGCTGAAGGGTCTTACTTCGCCTTTTCTTCCAGTGTGCTGAGCCCTGAAGGAAAGGATCAAGTCAGTGGAAAAAGGGAGTAGTCGACGTATCGCTGAGAAGTTCCGTGAGGCAGTACTATGTCGCCCAATGACCCAGAGCACGACAATGCTCAGAGATGGTGCAAGACGGCAATGAACTACACCAAAGGGAGAATCGCTGACTTGATTGGTGATTCCGACTAATGTCCCCGAATGATCCGCTGCAGCACATATTTTTGAAAACTATAAATACTCGCTGAGAGTTGTAGTTTAGTGTGGAACAATTAATATAAATTTTAGTACTTTTTATTTTTGCTTTGAGTTTGAGAGGGTTTTGAAAACTTGAAGAAGAAGAGGGTTTTGAAAACTTGAAGAAGAAGAGGGTTTCATCTCCAAGTATTTCGACTTGGGTCTCTTGGATTCTTCATTCTTGGCCTGTAGCAAGAATTAAATCTTCATACCCATTTGAATGCAAGCTCATTTAGGTATAAATTTCTATCTCTTGATGTGTGGCTAAAACCTCCAATTCTTGGGGTATGATTTTGTGAATATGGGTTAAGATTGTTGTTGGATCTTGCTTGCTGATAGATTAGATGTAGTTTAATGGTGATTTCGCCTAGTAGTCGTGGATGAATTTAACAAATTTGTAGTTGCAAATACAAGATTATTTATTTGTTTTTGGCTTGCTCCAGAGAGAAGTCGCAAAATCAAGACTACTAGATTGATGGCCTAAGGAGTGGGTCGACATGAGGTTCAGCTCGAGAGAGTGATCCCTAGTCCCATATCCTAACACTCAGCTCGAGAGAGTGAGTGGGGTAAGACGTAGGCTGGTCTTCATGCGGCAAGTGGGTGTCCGAGAGGAACCCATTTGAAATGGGGTAAGTTGCTCGAGAGAGAACTTATTCCCACATAAAGCTTAGCCTAGTCACTATTACTCTATAAATTTTCTATCGAAAGCATGTACCCAATAATTTAGATTAACCCGTATTCCGGTCACATCCCAAGAATCCCCTCTCATTATTTAGAAATCTTTGTTTATTTTGCTATTTTTACTTACTAGTGACAAAACCCCCATTGTTAATTGACAC